>ARYC01010542.1:0-16518 GCA_000711775.1 Oxytricha trifallax | reverse complement strand
TCAGGGTATCAAAGATCTTCATAAGTTAGATTTTGTTCACAGGGATCTCAAGCCTGAGAATATAATGTTGAAATTTTCACCTGTAAGAGTATCAATAATTGATTTCGAACAGAGCTTTAAGAGTGGAAGTATCAAGACTTGGAAGTGTTATGGGAACTCAAGGGTACTATCCAGAAAGAGAAGACTGAAGACTTTTAATGGGATGTGTGTGCTATGGCAGCAATAATTATAGAGTTCGATATCCCTCGCAAGGATAACTACTATACAAAGTGCGAATAGGACGCAAAACAAAGAATAAAGAAATTTATTGACTAAACGAGAGTCTCTCAATCAATGAAAAAATTGCAGAGTCAATAATAATAAGACCAAACTCAAGATCAGACATATCAATAGAGCAGATAGAGTTGTGGTTAAGTAAGATAAACTTCAGACATCTACCGCATGACCAAAAGTGCATTTTGAGTGATTAAATTAAATACATTTACTATAAATTTCACATTAAAACCTATTAAAAACCCCGACCCCTAACAAAATCCCTACAAATCAAAGCACTTATAAACCTAATTAAGGGGTTTTGTGGTTTTGAATGTGAATGGGGTTTATTGCATCTATTAATAAAATCATAAATGTTATAAAAATAACATTTATGGATAGATTTCAAACTTAAAAATATAAATTATGATTTTGTTTTAATCTTATTTTTTTCATTTACAATTGTTGCAAAGCCAAATTTAAATTTTAAAAATAGCACATCTAAAATTTTATTTAAATAACTGTTAATATAATTAAATTGATTATAAAATCATTTTTTTAATAAAGTTCAAAAATTTATCAATCAAGCAAGTAAAAACTTTATCAATGCTATATTCAAAGATTTTATCACTTTTTTTAATTAATTAAAACATAATAAGAAACAATATTTAGTTTTAAGAATGTTAATCAAGGTAATAATACTATGATTATATAGTTAATTATATAACATGCTCATTAATTTGATGTTAGCGATATATCCCAAATATAGATAACATCTATAATTATACAAAATTGAAAAATTTATTAGAATGTAAATTCCCATCGTATTGATATTTTATTTTTTCCAATTTGATAAGGATTTTGTTCAATTTCAATAAGTATAATTAACAATTCATTCTTGCTTTCTACTAGTTTCCTTTTTAGAAACACAAGTAATTCCCATAATAAATTAAATCAAATACTTGAAGCTTGACTTCCATATCTAGAGTAGAATATTTAAGCACTTATTAACAATAATTTATTTAGTAATGAAGTGATTTGGATTCTGGAAAGTTAATATGATATAATAAGTGGCTTATACAATTAATATATATTTGTTTTATAATTATTATTCATTTAACCAAAAAAATATACATAACTTAAAGAAACAATCAATATTTTTAGATTTAAGAATTAATAGAGATAGCTTAGATAATTACCAAAAGGTAAATTAAAATGCTAATATTCCTTCAAGATATTTAAACTGCAATTTAACTCATTTCTCAGTTTGGAGATCACTACTTTTTTCTCTAGAGCTGCTTCCTCCTCATTCAACCTGTTGGGTTACTCATCCTTGTTCACCTTGCTTGTTTCCTCCTCTTCTCCATTATCTCCTATTCTTCAACAATCCTATCTTCTGAGAATTTGTTTGGGTCTAGCTGACATCATGCTCTTTATAAGATTTGACTTTGCTTATCTTCGTATTCTAGGTTCACTTCATCCTTTTCCTTTTCTCTGCTGAGAGCAATAGAAGCTTTCTACTAGTCCTATGACTTCCTCTGCATCGCTGAAACAATTATCTTGGTCTTCTTGTTGGTCTACCAGTTCCTTTGTTGCCATTCTCCAGGACCCACTCATCCCATGTATCAACATGCGACTTCATGTAGGTTTTTTCTGTACCTTTCTCCTCATTTGCTAACTTCCATATGTCTTCGTTTCTCTTCTCAGCCACTTACTCAGTTTCCTCTGCATAAATTGTGACTCCTGATTTTCCAATCTGTAGTTTCATGTGTCCCACTTCTAGATTGAAGGTTAGGAAGTACATTCACATACTCATCCAATCCTTGGAAAATATCTGGAAGATTGCTTCTCCTTGCATCTCGAGTGTTAGATGGTTTGCCATCAGTATTGCCAATAATCCAAATTTTCTGGATAAAAAACCTGGCTGATCTCAGATTTGCCAGTGATTTTGTTCACTATGAATTCTTTGCCTACAGTCTCTTTCAAGAGTTGATGATTTAGTGTAAATACTTTAGACCACTGCTAGGCTCCCTACTATTTTTCTAGAGTCGTACATCTCAACAACTTTAGTATTCTCTGTAACTCTCAGGATCACAGTTCCTGCATTTTTTGATTCTGCTTTAACAGCTTACTGGAATAAGGATGCTCTTAACTTCTCCTGAATCTCTCCAATATCTGCTATTTTCATGCTTCCAATTAGTCGTTCCCACGCATTTCTCAATTTATAGAATTCCTTTGTCATCCATGACAATAGGTGGTAGAATTAGGTGTGAAGTTTTTTCTTCTTTTATTTGTGCCTCTTCTATTTATTTTAGGCATACCTCCATTTTGGTTTCTTTGATATGTCCTCCTGGTGGTATGTCCTCATGTTGCCATTCCTCGTTATTTTCTCTCCAGTGCTCTTGTTGTTTCTCTGTCCTTAGTTCCCACTCTCTTGCACCTTAGTGTCTGGCATTCTCTTTGTCTGTGAATCTGTATACTAGCGCTTTTTCCATCAGACTTCTCGTGCTAGGGCAGCAAACTATGGTTACCATTCTTGTAGTCATCGTGGACGATCCTTTCTTTGCGAGTATTATTTTGTCAAATCCTTGACAAGTGACTTTAGCTAAGTCAATTAGTATTTGACTTTCATTTAGTCTGCTTGGATGCATGGAGATCTGTCCATATGCACATCGAATTGTGTCCTTTGTGGTTGTGTCTCGTTTTATCTCTTGCTGGGGTTCGATTATCCAATCTTCAGTCTGCTCTTGAAACCCATTTGTTTGTTCAGTGGAACTTCTGAATGTTTATTTTCTCTGATTTCTAAGACTTCCTGGTCCTTTCTCTGTCTCTGTGCATATATCTCACCTCTTTTACCTTTTGCCAAAACTCGGCTTTACTTTATCCCTTTTGGTATCTTTCTTTTCTGTTGTTCCCATCCTGGTTTTAGTGATGTTTATGTTGGTGTGATTTGCTTTTGTTTTCTTCCATCTTGTTGATCTTTCTTTGATTTTGATTTAATATTATTGGCTTCCCTCTTTTGATTTCTAATAATTTATGATTTTATTTATTGATTTCTGAATTACTTGCACTTATATCTCTGGGGATTCATTATCTTTTTTGGATGTTTAAATCACTGGATCCCTTCATCTACGCTTAATCTTCCTCTGACTTTATTTACTGCCTCTTAACGAATGTGATCTTAAATACCTTTTTGTCTTTCTGATAGTATACATATTCCTCTAGTTTTCTTATTCTATCATCTAGCCAGATCATGTTTGCAATTACTTCGATCTGTGTTTTATTGTCCATGTTTATTAATCTGTAGTTCCTCACTATCTACAAAAATCTTATAGGGTCTCTTGCTCTGTTAACGAGGTTGCAATTTCATGTGCAAGAATTTTACGAATTTTTTGTGAACGCTACAATAGTGGCACATGCCATAGTGATTATTGTCCGGTCCTCATTAATGGTCATAATTGTATCCATAACATTCTTGGTAATAATAAAGTTTCTTTTTTTGTTACTATGAATTTATCCAAGCTTGAGTTTACTTTACTCATGTTTTTCAAAAGTAGTTATTCAATAATTTCCCTCGTCCCATTTTCTTTGACTTGGGTTTCATTTCTCAGTATCTTATTAATTATGTCCCTAGGGATCATAAATACAAGCCATTTTAGTTGTGTCTCAATTTGTCGATTTCCTCTAACTTAAAGTATCTAGTGGCTACTAAAGGGTTGTACTTGTAGATAACTGATGATCTTATCCACGCACCATTATTGTATCATAGATTGTTGGGTTGTTCGACCTTGTTAGATTTGGTAGAATTGTGTTTGTTTTTATATTCCATCCCATGTGTTTTTTAGGAAAGTTTTCGTGTCTAAGCATATTCTCCTGCCTAAGTACTTGATTTCTACAACTTTCTTTATTCCTTCTTTTTCTTCAACTCCTTTGAACTCCTGTGCGTCACTCAGGAATTATATTTTCTTTTGTATTGAGTTTTAAATTATGAGATTTTTCAATCTCATTAAAGCATTTTTGTACTCTTCTCAGTTGTTGTTTATTTTTCACGTTTATCTATAATTTATCAGCGAAAGTTAGTAATTTCCCTGTTTTTTTTTCGATATTAGCTCTGGTTATGTGTAGATTGCATCCTGTAGATATAAATTTAATAATAATGGGGAGTTTACTTCCTTGGGACTCCTTTTTATGCATTGATGTTTTCTCCTTCATATATTATTTTGTTGTTTTTGTAGAGTTCTTCAATTAAACAAACCATTTTGTGGTCGTTCTCAGATTTCATCCTTTGTCGCAGAATTTGCATTAATTTGTCTTTACAAACTGAGTCGTACGCTTTTTGTAAATCTACGAATAGATACGCTTCTCTTCTCTTGCTCTTTTTCCTTGACATCTTAATGTGCTCCAGCAGTCTTATCAAGTTGATATAAGTACTTTTGTTCTCTTTAAATCCATTTTAGTAGTTGCCTGTTTTTAATAGTTCACTTTTTTTTCTTACAGTTTATTGACTATGACTTTCTCAACAAATTTACTCAAGTTTTAATTCACTACTATTGGCCTTGTATAATTTATTTCTTGATACAATTCACCTTAGAAATTGCTTAACAAAACTAATCGACCTTCATTCATATATTGCGGGATTGTTCCTGAGCTTATCCATTTTGTTAGAGTTTATACTACTGTTCTTTTAATTCTTTCTAATTTTGCAAGAATTTTTCCGTCAAAATCATCTTTTCCGATGATTGTTTTGTTGAAGTTACATTCCATGATGCCTTTGTCTTCATCTACTTCTTTGAAGAATCTGTTCCCGGTTTACTCATCAGTCATTACGAAATCTTCTACTTTTTTTACCAATTAGTCTTGTGTTCTCTCATCTGCAAATAGACATTTGTAGAATTCAACTACCTGTTTTGTAGTTTATTCTCCTGGTTGAACTCTCTCATCATTAATCGTCAACCCTTTGATAGGTTATGATTGCTTCTGGTTTTTTATAAGTCACTTCACTAGATAGAAAAATCACTTCAAGTCGTTTCTATCTAGGCAGTGTTCCTTATCCCTTATTGCTTCATTTCATTGCTGTTTTTGTCCTAGAATTGGCTATTTCCTTTATTGATGTTATTCTTAACAGCCCACATTGGAGGTTGCTGGTACCAACTTTTTGTTTTACTTTGTCTTTCAAGTTTGTCTTCGAAGCAATTCCTCAATGGTGTTTCTAGTTCCTCAGGTAATAACTCTCGTTTTTCGTCTATAAAAGTTTTCCAACATTGTTTCCTGATATCATTTATTCTTACTGTTTTTTCTTTGTCCATAAGTTTCAGGCCATCATTTCCAAATTTAATTCTCAATTTTACCATTGTGAGATTGTGGTCAGTTAGCCTTTGTTAATCTAATTTCCAATAACATATTTCTACATTTGAGAACACTTGGTCAAGGTGATTCTCTTTTGCAAGAGTTCCCACTCCCTCTTGGATTGATTCCATAAATCCTTCTTTTCTTAGTCGTTTGCTGATTTCTTTTAAGTGATAATTGTAGTCACTCATCACTATTATTTTTTGTTTATTACATATCTGTTTAATTGATCTGATCATAAACATCAAGAGTTTTTGGAGTTCTTTTACTTCTTCATTTGAATGTGGTGGAATATAGATAGTAATGATGTGAAGCGGGAAACCTCTTACGTTCAATATATTCCAAGTCAGGAATTATCTAAGAGTTTTTATTGCCATCATTTAGTATTTGCAACTATTCATTGTAAGTACTCCTCCGTTCCTTGATAATTGAGTTCAAGTAAATGTTTTGGCTGTTTAATCCAATAATCTTTTACAGTCTCGTTTCTACGAGGGCGATAAAGTCCGGATTCCTATCTTCAAATTCTTTCATCAGTGCATCTTGTTTGAGTTTTGAATTTAAACCTCTGACATTTTGTAAGCAGATTTCCAATTCAATGCTTTGCGCAGCCACCTATCTTTAATTGCTTATAATATCTATACTTCTTTACTGCGCTGTTTCTCCACAAATCGTTCATTTCTCTTTACCCAGCCTTCTGCCTCTCTCTGTGGTTAAAAAAAGTGAAGCTGACTGCTATTTTCAAGCGTGACTGTGTATTTATTTGTTTAAGTTTTTGTAGTTATTATTGGTATTAACTTCAACATTTGGGTAGATTTTATTCCGATTTATTTGTGGCTTCTTTGATTATTCAAAGTAGTTATGAATGGATCTTTTCTGCTTTGGTGTCACTTCTTCCCCTTCCATGTATACAGGAATTCTCCTCCTTGATCTGTATCCTTCTTAAATCTCCATTTGGTTGCCGCTAATTTTCCCTCTTTTAATTTTTAATAATCATTAAAAATAAATAGTTGTCTCATATAATTAATATATAATTCTAAATGAAACTATTAAAAATAATTCAGATTCTGCATCAATCCTGTGACATTGGGAACCTGAGAAGCAAAAAATAGAATACAGTTAGAAGAAAAAGAGTTTTAAGAGTTTTAGAAAAATGATAAAAATTTAATTAATTTTTTACAATTGTAGATATTTTAGAGACTTTAATTTAAAGCAACTCCCCGTGCAGTTCTGGGTATATTATTTTAAAGCGAGATTAATATTTTGACTTAAAAATAATTAATTAGAATTTATTTTAAAAGAATTTTTATTATCTTTTAAGTAAACAATTTAATTCTAAAAATGACATTTATAATTATTAGAAGGATCTGCACAAAGAGACGTTGAAGAGAAGAATAAATAAAAATTATTAATTTTCAAGAATATTAAATATTTAGCAAAATAGATCTAGAGATTCTTAGAAAAATGTTAAATTGCAAAAAGATATTATAAAATAATTTCTAGTGCACTTAAAGTATTTAATTTCTTATTTCTAAAATAACAAATTATTTATTTAACTTTACTATCCCTAGAGAACCATAAGAAGCAAGAAAAAATTATTTACAAATAATTAACTTAACTTATCTTAGTTTACTACACAAGGTATAAAAAATTCTCAATGAATATTAAAATTAACATATCTATTTCTCTTTATTAATTCACACTAGAAAATTTAATTTATTATTTTTTTATAATAATATTATCATCTACTATGAAAAATTTAACTTCAATCCTTCCTAGCTTGGCAATCTTTGAGAAAAGAAAAATCTCAAATTGATATTGACCATAGTTTTGGGTGACGAAGACATTTTATATTTAATATTTTTGAATACCTTTTTTATTCCCTTACCTAAACCCCTAAAAACTAGAAATATTCATACAGCATTAATTACTTAAACTTTTCTATATTTTTTCAATGAGGAGGAATACTTCCAATTTTATTGAGTTTTTTTCGTAAAATATGGTTTATTAGTATTTAAAAATTTCATTAAAATTATTTTCATTTTTTTCATTTTTTGTTACTTTCGTAATTAGCATTTAATACTAATTTCACGAATTGACGTCAATTACTCATCGCTGACGTCAATCGCTCACAATGACGTCAATTATTCACCACTATTTATAAATGGTAAAATTGTGCAAAGCACAATTAAATTTCGTAAGGAAATTTCAAGCAGGGTCCAAGGGCTGCTATCTCTATCAGAGAAACTAGGGGTTGAAACCCCTAGTTTATATCATATCAGTATTTAAGAGCAGGGATCAAGTGGGTTGCAAGGCATTTGCTCACCTACCTTTCTCCTGATTATGTCCTTTACTTGCTCAAAGAGGATATTAAAGTCTTTTATTTCCTTTTCAAGAGAATACTTTTTTCTTATATTCCAAATTTTAAAATAGAGTACACACTTTTTCAGGTTCTTAGTTATATGAGTACCAAATCACAAATTGTACATTTGGATCTCTTTTTAGTTCACATCGATGGATAACTTATTAATTATGTTGTAAAGGAAAAGATTTAAGCATAAGAATGATTTTTAGCAAAAATTTCTTGAGTTGTTTCTTGATTTTGGGTCTTGTTGTTGGTTAGGGGTTATAATTAATTGATTAACCTCTTCTTGTTCCCGAGACTGTGTTTATTTGACTGCTTCTTCTTTTATAATTATGACATCTTGAAGATTTGTTGTTTGAGTTTAGGCTTATATTGTGTTATATTCGATATACTCCATTGTCTAATATATTAAAAAATGTGGAGAGGTATTATCGTTACTCTCATCGAGTATATTGAGTAGTAACGAAATGTATAACTTAATTAAGCATATTTTAATTTTATGCTTAGGTCAGAATTTAAGTTTGTCAGAAAGGTACTAGCCTTATGACGTTTCATCTTGTAAAGACTAAAAGCATTCACAAATGCCTTGTAGATCACATGATCTCTGCTCTTAAATACATACTGATATGATATCAAACCAGGGGTTTCAACCCCTGAGACTCTGATAAGGATAGCAGCCCTTGGACCCTACTTGAAATTTCTATTCGAAATTCAACTATGCTGTGCACAATTTTCCATTTATAAATAGTGGTGAGTAATTGACGTCATTGTGAGCGATTGACGTCGACGGTGAGTAATTGACGTCATTATTTCTAATTTTATACTTTTATTTTGTCAGGAAAAAATTGTATTTTAATTTAATTTTGACATTTTTTCGTCGAAAATTTTTATTGTTTATTATATCTTCTAATATAAATATTGATACTATATTTTCTTATCTTAGAGTACACACCAGCTTGCTATTTTAATATGGATTATAAAATAAAGGTTAATTTATTTTTTTTCTTCAAATCTTTAATAAATTGACTTCTTATGTTGTTTGTTATTTTAAAATTTCTCTATTTTTTATGAAAGTTTTAAAGTAATTTTTTTTATGTTTATATTTTTAATTGAAGCAATTTTTTTACTTATCTTGAGTTCTATTAATTGAAGATGTTATTGATGACTAATTTATTGCATTTTATTTTCTAAGATTTACTCAAGAAATACCTTACAATATTTTTGGAACTTTTCCATTTATATATAGCGGATTGAGTTCCACTCTTCTGCTATTAATTATTTATATCTGAAATTAATGATTCCTTTTAAACGCACCTTTACAAGATCTTCATTATGCCATCTTTTATTTAAATTTTAAATCCACCAATCTCCTATTAATATCCCGTTTAATTGAATGCTTTTAATTGATGACCCCTATACTTTACCACACCCCCCCCCTTAGTTAAACATATAACTATTTATACCTTTGACCTTTCTTGAATTCTGTGAATCACATCACCAGCTAACTTTGCTTCTATAAAATAACATTCTTATTTATTTAGCTTTTCATTGTTTTCTATTTAAAAAAATTGATTTATATTAGTAATTATTAATTTAATTAAATATTAGCATATTATACACAAAATAGATATAATTGCAAAGATATCCAGCCATTTATACTATATAATAGTATTTATTTAATAAAGCAATTCTTATATATTTAAATTTTATATGATTAATTTATCTTCTACTTGCTCTTGATAAAATTATTTAAAAATATAAGTTAAATTATCATACTTAAATTTATTATAAAAATTGATTCTTTAAGTGAATGGTTTTTTGAAATTAAGAAATTAATTATTATTTTTACTATTTCTTTTAGCTTATTTTATTTTATTATTTCTATGAATATACTACATTATAACTAAAATTCACTTATTTCTATAATTAAATATATTATTAATACAAATGAAGTTTAGTCATTAATTCTGAGTTCCCAATAAAACATAGTTAAATCAAGATTAATTAATTACCATAAATACATATACTTATTCCAATTTTCAAAATCTTCAACAAAATTTATATTAAAATAATTGATTTATATTTGAAATAAAATAATCTTTACTTAAATAAAATCGCATTAATATCGATCATGGATAATGTTAATATATTTCAAATTATCAAAATAATGTCATTCTTTTATATATTATCACAATATTTATTAAGCCATAGCTATTCTATTAATTCTGTGTTCAGATATTTGAAATAGTATATTTTGTTTATTTTATTATAACGATACATTTTAATTGATATCTAAATAATTTACCAAACACCTCAATTATATATTATTAAGAATTTAAAGCAATTATTGTTATATATTGATTCAAAAATTGTTGGATAAAATATTCTCATTAAAATTAATACTTTTGAAAGTAAAACTTAATAAAATAGTAAACTTTCACTTTATATAATAATAATTAGTCATAATTTGATTATGAATATGTTCTATATTCATAATTACTTATCATAGAGGGTAATTTAATAAGTGATAATTATTTATAAAGATATTTTAACAATTGATTTCATTAAGAAGAGTTCTAGCTTAATAAAAGATTTTAAAAATAGGATGAAAGTAAATAAAATAAGTTATTTGATATAATGTTTGAATCTATACAAATTCTCTCTCCAATATTATAATTAATTATTGATAAGAATTCCTTAATACATGAGAAGTTTATTATCTCACTCGCAGTATTCGGCTTTGTCACTGCTGATTTAAGTATCAAGCATCTTTTTGGAAGTCATAAGCACGAGCAACCATTTGGTGCTGGTCCACTTCTTAAGTGCAATGAAACTGCCTGCCCAATTGGCTTAAAGTGCAATGAGTTCAAGCAATGCATCCACGCTGATCCTCAACCAGATTAATACATGCAACTAGTCACCGCTGCGAAGATCTACGATAAAAGAACCAAGGTGGAGTCTTTGATGAGCACACCCACTACGACGAATTGGGTTTCTGAATCAATATAGACCCAATCCACCTACTAGTCTAGGCTGATAGATGTCAATCACACAACGATTGCAGCTGTGATCACCACTGCAAAGAATTCCATTTCTGCATCCCATGAATTCCACTTAGTTGAAGCGGAGTTACCTTAACAATTTCCGGTTAGCGTATTCAGACTTTTCTGGAAGATGTAAGCTTTTCGTGTTAAAATGCTGAGAATTTGTGGGGCAACGAATGATAGTTCAAGATCTATAATCCAATATTTCCCAGAAGTTTTCCTCATTAAAAAGAGACAATTGGCGCTGTTGCTAGATAAGGTTGTCAACACATTCTCCAAGGTTATTGGTGATGGCAATTCAACTCTCATTGCCAGAATCGCTGGAGATATGATTAAGCAAATCCCAGATAAAGTTTATGAATATTTGAAATCATCTACTGATTCAGAAAGAGGACATCGAATTGGAAAGCTTGTCTAAATCATTGCTGACTGGTCTATCTAAAGAGAAAAATAGGATTTTGAAACTTATGAATAACATGACAAATTTGCTCGAACATAAAAACAAATTAACAATGATATATGTTGGCTATTCTATAATAATTCAATTCAAATCCCATTCTTTCTTTATATGCCATTTATATTTGCATTTTTATATTACCTATTTTTCTCATACTTTTATATTTTATATATAAATTCTTTTTTTTATTAATCTTAAGAAAGAATTAAATTAGAAAGTGATGTATTTTTCACACAGTATTCAAATAATGTAAAAAAAAAAAAAAATTATTGAGGGGATCTTAACGAATATTTAAATTCTAAAATCCAATATTTTGAAGATTTCTTGATGATCCCTTAATTAATATTTTTTAGATTATTCGAAACATCATTCTTTTCTTGATTAAATTAAACATTAAAATTGTTAAATATAGAAATGTTAAACATTTACTTCTCAATATTTTTGAATATGCTCTAAAATTTTATTATTAATTTTCAATATGATCTCGCAAAGGAAAAGTAATTGAAAAAGATATCTGCTCACGATATTTATTTACATTAATAGAAAAGGTTATTATTTAATATGATAATTGATAATTAATTTCTTTTCATTAATTTGAGTCTTCTTAAGTTGAATAAATGTAATAAAATTAAAAATAGAATCATTGAAATTAAATTGTTATATTTAAACATTAATATTAATGACTCTGATAGATTCTCTTGGAACCAAAAATTTAAAATTCAGTATTATATATTATTACATATAGAAATCTTTTGCTTTTACTTCCAATTCTACTTCCTTC
Source organism: Oxytricha trifallax (assembly GCA_000711775.1). Taxonomy (NCBI): domain Eukaryota; phylum Ciliophora; class Spirotrichea; order Sporadotrichida; family Oxytrichidae; genus Oxytricha; species Oxytricha trifallax. Next base: position 4,276 of record ARYC01010542.1, on the reverse strand, counting down.
TCCTTTTATTTCATTCTTACCTACACGTCATTTTTCATGCCTTTTCTATTATAACCATTCAGTTCTCTTTGAGTGATGGTATTTATGTTTCATAATATATCATAAATTAATAAATATGTTTTTTATGCTCAAATACCTTAAATTGTGTTTTAAAGCTATAATTTAAATGAAAGACTTTAAAATTTAACATATATACAAAACATATTATACTTCAAGTATTGAACAATAACTTATTTGAATTTAAGATATTTTCTAAATAAAGAGAATTGTAATAATAATTGATTAATAGTATTAATACTACAAGTGAATAGTAGAAATGAAATGTATATACCCTGGATGAAATTTTTCATCATTAAAATGACAATCACTGATGTCATCTTAGTTGATCTTTTTGTTTTTCTTGCTACTTCTCTACATCACTTAACGAAGATTACGTCTTTCACAACTGCCACAAGACTTAAGTAGGACCACTGTAAAAATATAAAAACATAAATATCTTTTTAATAACTTACTTTTATATTTAATGAACAGAATTCAAAATATTGGGTGAATTTTAATTTTTTTAATTTTTTAATCAATTATTTATCAGAATTCTCTTTATTTAAAATAATATCTTAAAAAATTATAAGTTAGTGCCGACTCCTCTCATGCTTCATTAAAAACTAAGAAAGAACGTTGGCCGAGTTCACAAATTTGATTAAAAGAAGGGAAAAACACAATATTACTGACTATATTAAGATATATTGAAAAAATATATCCTTAAATCTAAGAAATCGAAAGCAGATTGAGAAGAATTTTGGAGTTGATGTAGGCAGATGCATATAGAAAACTTATTTCTGTTTTAGAATCACCTGCAAACATTTGTCTCTTAAAATTATGAGAAATACAATAAAAGAAAGGTACATATACAGGAATAGTTTTAGATATGAAAATATAGTGAAACTGTAGATGCACTTTTCTTAGTGATAGTAGAGAGGAGTGATTTTAATGATTGTGTGTTTGGATATATGGGAAAGGAGAGACTGGAAAGTCTAGTATTGTCATCCTGCACTAGCAAATCTTCGTGTATGATATACTTTAAGAAGGGTAGTCTTTCTTTAAGTTAAAGGGCATAGCAATCAAGTTACGCCGCATATTGTGCTTACGGATGAAATGAACTGGAGGTATTCTTTTATTTTAGACAGGGTAAGGTAGCAAAAATGAAAAAGATTGCTAGAAGGTAGCGTATACTAAACAAAAGGTGAAATATAGGGAAGTCGAATCAGAATACATTCAGCTTAGATATAAGTATTCGCTTGTTTTAAAATTAGTAATCAAAAACTATACTTATAGTATATTTCTAAATATTTTAATCGTTAACTTCCCAAGCGAGAAAGTTTTTATAAATTTTTCTCGCTTTGGGAAGTATCCTATATTATTAATTTGTAATTCATATGCTACTATATCTATAAATAAGTTATATAAATTAATTAATTATTTATAAAAATCTGAAACTTTTAAAACCTTGTTGGATTTTTCAAATAATATATCATCATATATATTTCTCCTTACTCATCAATAATTATACAAATCCTTAAAAAATTTTGCTTTTATTTATATTTTCTTTGATCTTGTTATTCCTGTTAAAAGATTTTTGAATATGATATCTTAATTAGTCAAAACTTGTTGAGTTTTCATTTTTCTGTTGATTCATCAGTATTTTTCCATGCATTGTCTTAAGTTATGCTTGTTAATAATTTTATTCTAAGTAATTTAAGCTAAATTCCCAAAGTGAGAAATTTTAGATTTTTCTTTCATCATTTTATGAAACAAAGGTATATATATATAGTTAAGAATTGTACTAAAGTAAATTTGTGTATTTCATTGTTATAATTTGGCAATTCTTCAAGATTTTTCTGATTGATAGGGCCGTCCTGATAAACGCCAACTCCTTGTCAAAAAGGTAGCTTAAGGAAATAGATAGTGAGGTATTCGAGACAGCTTCAATTATATAAACATCACAGCTGTGTTGAAATGCAAAAGCTTAAAATTTTCATTAACAAAATAGACTTGGAAAATACTTATTAAAGAACATAGTCGAGAAAGACACTGATGATTGAAATTTACAAGAAAAGCAGTAATAATTAGAAGCAAATGGAAATGATATGTAGAGCAACACACTCACTCAGATAGAAATACAATATGCAGAATATTAATTTATTTTAATTACTTGTAAATTTAGAACTACATTAATATAAATTGCCATATACTACTAGTATTTAATTATATTTAAATCACTTAAGCAGAAATATAGCCAGGTCAAGTAGATCAAATTTTATTAAATTATTAACTAGATTAATATAATAAATCTAAATCAGTGATGATGTCCGAGTATTTTAATCTTTGAATGAAAATTACTTCATGTCTATTAAGTGTAATGACTAACTATGAAGAGAATAAAAGATATACATTGAAGACTAACGGTGTATTATTGAGAACAATATGGTAAGTTATAATGATCAAAATTTGATCTTATAGATTCTGTAATTACTGGCAGTTTGAAATATTTAAAGTTATATTAAGAATTTATTCTTCGCATTTCCCCAATTCAATTATAAAAATTAGCAACAATAGGAGTAAGAGAATAAGGTTACATATATTATATACATGAATAATTAGCTTTAAACTTTAAATAATTTTTTATAGAATTTGTGCCAATTATTCTATAAATACTATTAATCTATAAATTTAAATTTATTCCTAAATCTTTTGTATTTCTTTGTAAATTAACTCTCATATCTATCTGCTTATTAATCATCTTTACTATATTCTTTTATTAACAATTTATTCTTTCACAATTCTATTCTATTTTATCGAATTAATTAAGAACTGAAATGGCTTATTCTACTGAAATTAATCAATTTAGTTAAATAACACATATACTTCGTATAGTTTCTATAACTTGAGAATATATTTAAATTAATATATAATTTATAATTGACTTCAAACATTGTTATTAACTGAGAACGCCACAATAGCTTCTTTCTGTAAAGAATAATCTAAGCTAAAACTGAGATTAAATACCAAGTTAATGATACCATTGAATAATAAGCTCGACTAAAGTCTCTTGAATATTTAGTAAATAACTAATTGTTGAAGTATAAGCAATAAAATAGTATGGAGAAATGGGAGTCTGTGTACACATTAATTAAAAAGCAACTGATTATATATATATATATATATTAAATAATTAATATTAAAATTTGCAATATATCAAAGAAATTTTTGAGTTCCTTTTATTAGCAATTTAACTTATGAAGCAGGGATTACTTCATACAATTAACAAATTTAAATAGAATTCGATAATAAAAATGAAATTAATTAGAAATAATCAAAAATGGAAAAATGTCTGAGCAGAAGATGCCGTGTCACTCATTTAAAATGTTAGTTACAAAAAACATATCTATTTATTTAATTTTAAAGGGGTTGGACCTGGTAAGAGTGGCAGTGGGAACAGACAAACACTTCGCAAAGCAGCGAAGAAAAATGGTGAAGGAGTATTCAAATATGCAAATGATGAAATCTTAAAAGGAACATGGAAAGACAATGAAACGTTTTTTAGATTTATACTTTGTATATTGGCTTATTGTTTTTCATTAATTATTGATCGAATTCTTATAATCATCTATTTTCCAAATAATTTTTCATAACTGTTACAAGGACAAAAAGGAAGCCTAGATAATTTAAAATTTATTTTCAAAATCTTAAAAGGTATGCTTTTGGTTTTTAGATTAACAAATTATTAAAGCAAAATGAATTAATGGCTTCTATTAAGGGTGCTAATTGGTAATAAATACATTTGCATCTTATGAACTATCAACAAAAATTGAGGCAATGACAATATTTAAAATTGTATAAGATTTTATAAAAGAAATATCAACTGTTTTAGACAGTTTCTAAAATAAATTTATATTCAATTTGAAATTGTTATTTTCCAAATGAATAAATTAAATTATAAGTCTTAATGATAGGATTATATTTCAAAAATGTCAAAGTGATAAAGAATACACAGGCAAATCCTCAATTTATGATTAGAGTCTCTTATAAAATGGGTTAATTAGCATTTTCTAAAGCATTATAAATCTGATAAATCTACTCACATAGAAGCTAACTCAAAATAATAAAATATAATGGTTATAAAATACAGATTTATTAGTGAGGCAATAGGTTTAATTTACTGAAAGATTTGGGGTTTATTTTTTAAGAAATATTAAATTTGTTATATGATATGCTTTTT
>ARYC01010540.1:0-21782 GCA_000711775.1 Oxytricha trifallax | reverse complement strand
CAAATCTGTCAAATCTTTATCTACATATTCTGCTTAATTCATCTTAGATTAACCATGCACCAGTGCCAATTTTATATCATATTAAACGAACAAGGTGTTTGAAAGATCAATTAGAATATATTTAAATAATAAGGGTTTGATCTAGAGGAATATAAATTTTGATAGATTGTAATAGGTAAAGCTTATTGCTTTTAAAAACGTATTTGGGGTAATTTAAACAATATCAAAATAGCTAACTTCTCCTAAGAATTTAAGTAACAGTTTCCATAATATTAATTTATTTAAAATGCGCTTGGATTTGAATTATCTATATAACATTAGGAGAAGTTGTTTATATTTGTTTATTTTACCATTCTTATTTCAGTTTAGGGACCCAATCTGATACATTTGGGGTTAAATTGTTTTGGTACTCAACCCCAATTATGTCGGTACAGCACCTATACAGAGGAACCTGCTAGGAATCATTCATAAATCATCTATATGTATTATTATTATTGATTATTAATTGATTTATAAAAAAATATAAGTTAATTTTATAATTTAATAATTATATGAAAAGTGTATTCTCTCATATAGTATAAATTTTCTTAGCTTAGAATTCTTTATAAGTCCACTTGACCTTATTTGAAATGATAAATACTTACTATTTATACATCCAGTTTCTTAAAAATCTCTGAGATTTTATATTTATCAAATGATGTTAGCAATTCATTAATTCACTATTTTATATTATAAGGGGAGGCACAAATAAACAGCGGGAACAGGATGCGAGCAACAACCAACCAGCCGGAAGGAGGAGGCTTAAAGTATACATGGACGAGAGTGACTAAGCACAACCAAAGACTCAGAAATCCATACAAGACTACTTTGAATATTCAAAGAAAGGATTGGCAAATCAACTCCAATTAAACCAAAATGTCTAGGGAAATAATAATTATAAAATCCTAGATAAATTCACTGTCGCATTAGACAACAACCGTCAACTTCACTTTTCCAACCACAAAGAGAAATTGAGGGATGGATAAGAAGGAACGAACGATTTGCTGAAAATTAAAGAAGCAAGAGGAGGACCAACACCATTAATTGCAAGAGACAAATTGCTGCTTAATAAATAGAGCTTAAGATCTGTCAACAAAACGTTAGGGGACTAAGCTCGAAATATAAACAAGATTAAATGATGAGAGAATTAGAACTTATACAATCAGACTTCATCGGACTTGTTGAAACAAGACTATAGAGAATAATAAACATAAAAAGCAGAGACAATACTCAAACCTAGTTGGCAAGGAATCGAAGAGTTTTAACCCTAAACAGCGGAAAGTACGAAATGAAGACCGTCAAGACTCTAAGGCAATTCCTAGCTTGAAACATTCTAAACGTGGGGGGATTACCACTTCATATTATCACGATATACATCCCACCTTACAGCAATGAGGAGGTGAAAGAACTCCAAAACAGAGTTATATTTATGATAAGATCCATAAAATAAAAGTGCAAACAACAGAAGATTATTGTTATGGGTGATTTCAACTTCAACTTAAAGGAAATAGGCAAGAGACTTAAGTAGGAAGGACTAAAAGAATCTATACCAGAGGGTGTGGGGACACACTCCAAAGGGAACTAATTGGATTAAATATTCTCGAATGTAGAGACAATACAATGGGAGTTAGAGCAGCTAAGACTGACAGATCACAAATTGGTTCTGGTGAGACTAAATATTAAATACCAGGATGACGATTTAAGACTGACAGACAGAGAGAATACTGTGAGAATAACTGAGGTTAGGAAATAATGCTGGAAAACATTTATCGAAGAAGGAAAGAAACTGTCATTAGAAGATCTAGAATTACCAATTAGTAGATGTTTTGAGTATAAATTAGAAAAACAAGTTAAAGTTAAAAATTGGTTTTAAAACCTCCATAATGGGCAATAAAATGTAGAGGGAGCGATAAGAGTAGTGCCTACATGGATGCAAAAGAGTAGTGGAACGAAGTCTTCAGAGACATGGATCATTTTTTAGAGAAAATGACTTGAGAGGATTCTTCTATTTGGTAAAGAGTCTTACGAAAAATAAGAAATAAGCATAACCAATTAAAGGTTTGACTATAAATGGAGAAAGAACACAACCAGGAGAATAAACCAGACAACTAATCTGTGAGTTCTACAATGAACTATATAAAGATGAAAGAAGTCAAAATTTAAACATAAAAGTTCACAAAGATATAATCATGACAAACGAAGAAAACAAAGGAGAATTTTGGGAAAAAGATGAAGTCGCGAAAGGCATTTTAGAATGTAACTTCAACAAAGCAATAGGGCAAGATGGATTTGATGGAAAAATGCTGGTTAAATCAGAAGCCTTTAAAAGTATAGTGAGTTAGAAAATAACCAGCTGGATGAATGAAGGGAAGTTTCCCCAATACATAAAAGAAGGAAGGCTGATACTACTTAGCAAAAAGTCAGGGGAACAATACTCAGAGATAAGAAATACGAGGCCAATAGTAGAGAACTCCAACATGAGTATGATCATAGAGAAGGTGATTATCAATAGGATTGATGATGATAAAAGCCAACTACTAAAGAAAGAGGAACTATCAAAACGGGTTTAAAGAAAATAAGAGGATGCATATTAATCTAATAAGCTATTAGAACATATAAAGGAATCAAGTAGAAAGAGAGGTGTAAGAGAAGCTTACGTCTTCATAGATTTGTAAAGCGTACGACTCAGTCTGGAAAGACAAGTTAATGAGTATTCTACATAATAGAATCCAGACAGAAAATGATAGGATTATAGTGGAATTAATTGAAGAACTGTACAAAAATAACAAAATCACGTATGAAGGAGAAGAAATTTAAACTAAGAAAGGAGTGGCACAAGGCAGTAGACTTTACCCTATACTGTTCAACATATATCTACAAGACGCAATTTACTCATAGAAAGAGTTGTTGTCTTTAATCAAATAAGGAAAGTTATTGGCATTTGCTGATGATCTTGTCTAGCTTCAGAAAAATAGAAAAATCACAAAACCTGAAAATCAACGTGAAGAAGACCTAATTCATAAGTGATGCTAAAAACTTTAAAGAAGTTAAATAAGTGGAAGGACTATGTAAGGTTGAAGAAATTAAATACTTAGGACTTAACATCTGCTTAGATTCCAAATCGTTCGTCAAAAGGACCTGGGAGGATATAAGAGACAAGCACACTTTTACCAAAACCTCACTAAATCACTAAATCAAACAATCCCACAATTTGCGATACTATAATGGTAGCTCAAATTAGATCACTGATCATTTACAAGTATACTCTACTTGTAGCGTCAGGATACATAAAGCTAAAGGAAATAGATAAAATATAAACTTAACTAAAGAGAATAGCGTTACATAATTGAAGGAAATGGGGACAAGTGAAATCATTAACTAATTAGTTCAAAAAACTTAAATTTAGTTTAACTAACATTAGAAAAAAAAAACATAAGAAAAATACTTTTCATGACAAAAGCCTAAAGATCAGATAAAAGAGAAGGAAAGGAATCTCATAAAAAGAAAGAAACTTTTCTTGACGAAGAACGTTATGGATACAATAATGGCAATTAGTCAAGGTAGAACGGTAGTGAACTACGGCATGAGTCACTATTGCAATGTCCACTAAATAATTGTAGACACGAACCATATGAGAAATTGCTATCTGATGAATGAAGCATGGGACCCAACTTGGTTTAATAAAATATTGAATGAACAAAGATTGGTTGACTTAATAGAACCTATTTTGAGGTGATAGCAAACATTAATGCTCGATTACAGAATAAGAGGACTTGAGAGAAATGGGCACTACCAAAGAATAAAAAAACTGTTTAGAAGTGACATGTGTGAAGAATTAAAAGGAAATAAGGGTAAAGGAAAACACAAAGTCAAATCTAACAACTTGAATTTTCAAAATTAAGAGAAATGAGAATGAGATTTAAATTGCGAGAAATAATAAGAATTATAATTAAATTTCGAAATTAAAATCATTAAAAAGAGAGAATCCTATAATTAAAAGATTAAACAAATCTAATATCAAGACGAAAGAATAAAAAGAGAAATTACACAATCAGAGATTTAATTAAAGCCTGAACAGCCGGTGGAGAGAGTACGGGTATAACAATGAGAGAAGGAAGGCATAGTTTTGGTAGAAAGTTAAGGAAATCAGATATGAAGCTATTGGAGTAAGGGAAGAAGGGAAGACAGAGGCAATAAAATCCCATTAAACAAACAACTGGGATTCAAAAGTAGACTGAAGAATGGAAAATCAAATCCAAGCAAGAAAATCAACAAGACGCAACCTTAGAGAACTTCATATGACAAACACGAAGATGGCTCAGCCTGTGTACAAGCAGATTAGATGTAACTGAAGAACCTGATAGACCTATCAGAAGTCAAATGTCAAGACTTTGACAAAATCATACATGCGAAGAAGGGGTGGTAGCCACTTGTCACGAGAATGGTAGTAATAGTGTGCTGCCCAAGCACTAGAGGCAAAATAGAGAAAGCTTTGGTCAGAAGAATCCAGATAGGGAAGAGGCGAGGAGAAAAGGGATGAGAGAATAAGACTTGTGGTCAGAAAAACAACAGAATCATTGGAGAGAAATCAACGAGAAGTGGCAACACGAGGACATGATGCACGGAAGACACATTTAAGAGAAACTATGGAAGTGTGTCTGAGTTAAATAGAAGAAGCTCAGTTTTGTGACTAGAAGATATCAAGGATGATTCTATCCCCTATAGTCATGAATGACAAGGGAGTAGCTTAGATTGAGAAACTTATTGGGGCAACGAACTGGAAAATAGAAAACAGTAGATTCTGGAGAGAATCCTAAGATTTTAAGAGTGTGATAATCCCAGTTGGTTGTCAGAGCATCTTGAAGAACTGCAGGAACTGGGTGGTACTAAAAATTGACAACTCAGGACAAGTAGAGGTATACGATACAAGAAAGGAAATAGGGAGTCTTGCAATAATCCAGAAACACTTGGACTAAATGAACCAAATGATTATTGCAATCATGGGTAGAGAGTTCTGTGTAGGGAAGATACAATGCAAACCTGAGACAATTAAGTGAGAGACCCGGAAGACTGCGGACTTATATCAATTCTGATAATGAATTACCTCGTGTTGGAACTTAGAGGAGAGCCAGTATTCCAAATATTTTCATAAGACTTGATAAAGATGTAGAGATACTATCTTTTATTCAATCTGGAGGTCGGCTAATGAGAATGGAGATTGGGTTTTTAGGCGTTTCTATTCAGGAGAAAGACTTGGAGTAGATCAAAACATGATAAATGAAACACTGTGGCAAGAAGAAGAGAACATATCGCAGTAAACTTACTTCATTACTTAAGTGGATGCATGGGATGAGCTTGTCCTAAATAACTTAGGCTTATCTCATATGGTACTCTACAAGGTGGAGAACGAAGGTAGCTTTAGCGAAATAGAAGAGAACTCAGCAGAAGTCGAGGATTACCTTTTCTCTCAGAAAATGAACACCGATGAGAGCATTGGAAGTGGAACAATTAAACCAAGACTCATCCAGGACAACTTCAATGTCGGCGACCAGCATTACAGCAGTGGAGACAACAAATAAGATTGAAGTTGGAGACCAGGAGCAAATCTTATTAGGAAGAGGATTGACAGGAAAGTAAATAATAATGAAGGATTATTGTAATTATTTACATTTCGCATACTATATCTCAACAGTGTATTTGAAAATTTTATATGAACCTTAAGTTATTATCTTTCTAAAGTGAAAATTGTTGCTTCCTAAATAAAAATACCACCTCTAAAATCTTAAAAGGTGATGACTTAAAAGTTATTTGAGTTATCCTTGATGTTTAACCTAATATGATAATGTTTCATCATCGGTGAAGTCTCCAAAATGATGCTCATCATCATACTTTTAAATTTTAGCATAACACTTTAAAAGCCCTCATTAGACACTCTTTCATTACTGGAGCTAGGAGCATGAGAACTTAACAGCAGAATCACTTTCTCCCATATATGTGCTTATATTATTAATGATGATACATAGCTGTTTTTATAAAGACATCTGATGGTGAGAAGCACATAATGGTCCAATATTATCAAATGCAGGATTTTGGCAGAATCTCTGGCTACTAAAATTTTTGCTGAACAAATAGAATATATTGAATTTAAGTAAGTTATATGTGAAATCTTGTTATTATTTCTATTTGATATTAGAATTATTTTAAGTGCAATGGTAGTTATGTTTATTTAATCAGTGAACTCTTCATTTTGGTAAATTATGCAAATATGTACTTGAAATTTATACTACAACTCGCACTATTCCTTTTTTAGTTGCTATTGCTAATACTATCTTCCTATTATTAATACACTCTTAATGCTTACTACTGACATTTTAAAATGTAATTAGCAAAAGAACTTAATTGTTTTAACAATATTTATGATTTTAAATAATAAGAACAACTACCAGAATGATGCAAATGTTAAAGATAGAATTATAGAAACTTGCTCTATTTCTAGGAATACAAGACTGACTTATATTAAATGCATATTATATAAAAATTATAAATTCTTGTTGCTTATTTTAAATGAAGTAGCACTGTTAATAACCTAAAATTAACTCAATAATAGTAAGGCTATTAGTTACATTTAAGAAATTAAATTAGCTTGATACAACAGAGTGCGCCAGTGAGATCACTTGATTTAGGAAACTGTATTTAAATACATGTCAAACTGAGGATTTGTATTTAGTAATTCATAAATATAATCAAAATAATAATCATTATTTTGATTTTATACTTTTGCTTAGTCAATTTATTAATAGAGAATTATCATTATTTGATGTCTGCAATCGCAAATTAAGTTGAATTAGCACAATATTATTATTTTTTATTACTATTTCAGAGCTTTCCTCGTAAAACAATACTCATTCTCATCTCAGATTAAATTATATCTATGAAATGTGCTTCAATCATCTTTTTAAGTTTCGGATGATCTAACCCTAAATCAGTTATCACAATCTGCTAGCTCTTGGTTAAGATTGTAGACTTTGCTGCGTCAACAACTAACACGTAAATCCATACTGAATCGAAAGAAAATAAACCATTAACCAGCTAGACTTGTAATTTCACGGTGTGTATCGAGTCCCAGAGTTTCCTCAGCTGCAAGAGACAATGAAAACACTTAGTCAATCATTAAAGTTTATGAGCCATTAAATAAAGAGATCAATAGTGAGCGATATAAATAAGATAACAAGCAATTTATGAGATCTTAACGAAATTCATACATGAATTACATAATTAGAAAACAATTGAAGATAATGGCTCTGTTAAAATCAAGTAAATATAAAATATATTTATATATTACTATCTTTTTGCATATTATTATGCTACGTATTCTAAATATAGTTTTATAAAATGCCCAATAACGTTCAATACGATTTAAAAATATTTAAAATTCAAATATTATATGATTATAAAAATATTTATTTATATTAATCATTTGATGATTCCATTCTTAACTCAATATTTGTATTCCTAAATTCTTAATAAAATATTATATTTGATATCCTTAACTGCTTATTCTAAAATTATTTAATAATATTTTATCTTAAGTTTAGCAAGATTGTTATAGCCTGTCAATATCATATGGTTAATTCCCCTAATGACTGCATTAGAATTAAAAAACTAATTGGTTTCAGTAAACAGGCTTCTACTCGTTGAGTTATTTCTTTTATATTCTCCATTCTTCCATTTTCTAATATTTTACTTAATTTATTTAAATATAATATAAAATCCCTAATTATCCATATAAATTTTGAAATTTTGAAATAAATTTCAAGGATTTGGATATTATCAAAAGTTTAAAAGTTTGATAAGAAGCTATTTAACTTTCTAGTTCAAAAGATTTTGAATTAATACAGTTAGACATTTAATAGAGAACCTCAAAATCTAAGGATTCTGCTTGTAATTGTTGCAAACATGATATAACCATTCATGATAGCTAAAACGTAAAATATTGGTTAATACTTTTTATTATTAATTAAAGGGGTTTTTTTTTAGTTAAAAAATAAATCAAGATCTAAATTATAAAAATTGATTATATATTGTACTTATATGCTCAATAAAGATGGAAAAGCATCATCACATATAAAATGCAATTAAGTCAATTCAAATTGTTAATAATAAATTATGCAATCTTAAAATTAAAATAAATTAAATAAAAAATTTAATTTTATTTAAATATATGTTTTTAGTCTATTTGAGTTTTCTTATTGAAAAAGACCAAATCGAAAATAAACAAATTATAAGAGAAATATATAATAAAGTATTGCTTATAAAGTATAGTAGGAAACAGTTTCAAATTTTATGAGGATTATATTTTTTAAAGAAATTTGCTAAAATTATTTGATGTAATACTATCACATCACATCCATTATGATCACTATGACTAATAAGACCCTTGCCTAAGCCAAAAATATATTCTTTTCATCAGTTAGACACTTGAGAGAAATGCCAAAGTCAGAAGAGTTATTAATGTGACAAGGCAGAGGACAGAGGACACTCATAGTTAAACAATGACTTTTATAGTAGAATTGCTATGATATTTCCCAAAAACTATCTCGCGAATTTTTAAATATGTTTCAATTCTGACTTCGATCTACTGAGGAAACATATGATTTTTATGCTGAATAGCGGGGATAGGGAGGGAAGGGTGTTTTCATTTCCTGTGCGGGCACTCTAAGCCATAATAACACTGAACTGAGTAACAGCAAATCTTCTCGGGCCTCGTTCGTAGTCAACCCGTGTCAAAAAAGCGATTCTGATGGCGTGTTCGTGATCAGTGCCCCGTAATAAACAAGATTGGTTGCTCGTAAGGAGAGGAGTTTAAAAATTTTTGAAAATGACAAAAGAATACGTTTCGTACAAAAGAAAATGCCAAAAACCGATCCAAATTTTATTATTTTTTCACGAAAAAATTATTAAATTTCAAATATTTCCAAAATTCATTACAAATATTTTATACATATTTATTTTCCTTAGTTGTGACAGTTTCAATTCATTTTTTGTAATATTTTTTCTGTCAAAGTCAAAACCCCAAAACTCTTTCAGTAGTTTCATTGAGTTTTTGATTGATAAAAGTAGACTATTAGTGCATACTTTATTAGGGTTTTAATAGGGAATATGCAGGGGTTTAATGTTTAAATATAGTAATTTAAGTGAGTATTAGAGGTGCTTTATTTTTACTATTCACTCAAACAATACCTTTGCATCATGAGGCAAATTTCTAAACTTTTTTTCTCCTATGCAGCTTACAATTTAGTCTACTGTATGCTCCGCTCTATAGTTAGGCTTAATGATTATCTACTTAGCCATATCTTTCATTTTACCATTTATCTTATTCTAGTCTAAATATTGCTGTATTCTCTGCTTTGAATCTTTCTCTCTCTTACAGCTATAGTAATTATTTCTTGGCATATCGCATTCAGCAATAATTGCTGCTAGAGCCCATACATCCCACTTAATATCACCATCTCTCCAGTCCTCCCTTTCTGGAAAGTATCCAGGAGTACCATAAACGTTGCCAAGTCCTGAAGCTTCAACTCTTTATGATCTATTGAAATCAATTATTACTACTCTGAGAGGTGAAAAGTCAAGCATAATATTCTCAGGCTTCAAGTCTCTATGAACATACCCTAAAGTGTGCAGCTCTTCTATGCCTTTGCAAACATTTGTAAGAATAAGAGGTAGCTACTTTGGAACTCTTTAATCTTAAATGTAGTCTCTTAATGTCATTTAATATAGAGGGAGGCGAAAAGCAACATGATCTTGAGCAAGGAGTATTGCATCGAGCTTAATTATAAATCTGCACTGTCTATCCCTTGCTTTAGTAAGAGCTTAGTACTCATTGACAAATTCCATTTGATACTTGTCATCGCATTTAAAGTAGTTGAATGGATAAATCTTGTATGCGAACTGCTTATCAGTTATGACCTTTTTCTCAAACTTGTCCTCAAGTATAAGATAACTTTCCTTACATTCTTTAAGGTCAATTACATTTAAAATTGGAAGCTTTAGTGCTTGTATCTTCAGAGTGATTTTCACTATCTCAGAAGCTGGGAGGTTTCTCACTGCTTTAATAAGCTTATTTTCTTTCTTAACTCTTTGTTCCAAAGATTCTAAAGGGTCTCTTGGCTTTCTTTTTTGAAGGAAGACCTCACCAGTCTCAGGATCTATGACTTCAAACTTCTTGCCATGATGGTTTTATAAGTGAACTTTTAAATCCCTTGAATGGTTATATTGCTTATTGCAATAAGGGCAAAAATATTTTCCATCTATCTTATCATGCTTAAGATAAAGCTTTGGCTTGTTAGAATGCTACTCTAAGATATGACGCTTCAGAGCAGATTTATAAGTGAAGTTATTCTCACACTATTCACATAAATGTAATGCTTTAATTGATTTTTTCTCTTCCTTCCTCTTCAACCATTTTTATTGGAACTTCGCATTGAATTTCTTAGCTCTGCATTTCTATTTAACAACTGAATTGTTATTCAAAGTCTGAGACCTAAGGTTAGAGAATTTCAGGTTCATATTAGGTAGAGGCATCACAAGTCTCAATTTTCTTTTGATTCATGAAAGAAAGTTTTTGCTGGCTAATGCCAAGTAATGCCGCTTTTCTTAGTAAGTTGCCGCTCATTTTATAAATACTATTAATAATTATATAAGCTGTTTAAATTCTACCTTTATATACAAGTAAGAGCATATCCTCAAAGATTTAGAGAGGTTTAATGGGAACAGAGTGAGAGACATTAGTTTTATATTTCTAAAATTTAGATAATTTAAAGAATTTAAAATAAGGGAGTAATGAAAAATAAATCTATAAAAATTGAGCTAATTTACAAATTACTGTAATTAGTTTTTAAAAATAGAGAATTAGGTAGTAAAAGTTATTAATTATATAGTTATGCAAGTTTAAAATATGCTTATATTAATGCATAAAAAAAGAGTATTATACAATGGTATATGAATGACTGATCTTTTCTTTCAATTAGACTTAGTCTAAAAAATTGCTGATGAAAACGTGAAGTTTGCTAATTTATTTAAGCACTTGAAGAATTCAGCTCCGTATTTATTTTACTTTTCATCTGAAGTCAAGTATCTGAAAATTTATTGTATGTTATCTAACAGAGTACAGAATGAGCTATTCTGGTACATGACAGCTTCACTTGCAAGGTTAGAAACAAGTACAGCATTTATTTATAGGTTATTAGATTCTCTGGGTGAGCTTTCATGCTAGCAAAGATCATTCTATTTTCTATCAATATAGTCTAATCTGTTATTTTGTTAGTGGAAATCTCTGTAGCTAGAGTAGCACTCCTATAGAGAATACGCCAAGATAGCTTAAGAATTCTGCTGCTACTTCAGCGTTTTCTCGCAAATTGTGTGGTTTTATAAATCCATTGTAATGGTGAACTTTGTAACTTTACTGAAGCTCTCTTTTCGAATGCTTACAAAAACTCGACGAGTTTGCATTGATTCATTTATACGTTGAGTTTAAAGTTAAAGTTTCCTAATTTCTACAAAAAACTCAGTCTGGAAGAATTTAGAGTCAGTGTATTCAGTTGAGGTGAACATCTTGGTAATTTAAGCTGAGGCCTCAGTGCAAGCAACCAAGCAGATATCTCTGTCATCTTACTTTTTGTTGATGAGAGAGGTATAGGTACCAGAATTTACATTAGAGATTTAATTTCTAAATCAGAGAGGTAGTTGGCTTTAACAAAGGTATGATCCACGACTATCACTTTCAAGAGAACGAGGATGTTTTCATCTTTAAAATATAAACTAAAATCTTAATAATTAAAATTACTCTATTTTTTAAAAATTGAATTAGTATTAACAACTTACTTATCACAGAAAAATTACTCTTTTATATACTATTCCATCCATTTTATACATTAAAATGCACCTAAATATAATTTGTGAAGTTAGGTGGTGCTCCTAAATCTGTTCTTGTAAATTTAGGAGGGGAGGTTTTAAAATTTAATTTTTTTAATGCACCACCTATTACGGTTTTGAACTTTAATTTAACCTCCTAATTAAGTTTTAAGTAAATTAGGAGCACCACCTAATTAAATTAATTATTATTAGGAGCAATTTAATGGAGAAAGTTTGATAAAAATGGAAGTCAAACTCTGAAACTTGGAGAAAGTTCCTCCATCTTTATCTATTTATCTGATTCAGGTTGACCTCCAAGTGGATCTCCCTATTTAGTAGTAAAATTTTAGTAAGTTCAGAATGGATATCCATAATTTTAAATTTCATAAACATTTATAGAAACTGGAAGCAAGATGGAATTTATGAATGATGCAATGAAGAGAATTTAATCTCAAGATTTAATAGGAAAATTCAGAAGTAAAGAAGATCTTTACAGATACTTGGTATAGCAAGGTAAGTTTTCACTTATAACTAACTTATTAACCATAGTTGGATTGTTCTTGCCAACACAGGAGGGAACAAAAATATCATTCTTAAAAGCATTGTTAAGTGAAGAGAAAAAAGCTTTTAAGTCTAATGAAATCAGAATGATCGAGATACCGAACTACCCTGAAATCTCAGTAACAAACCTCTATGATGATGCTATGAGTGATCCAGATGTTGCTCTCTACCTTCCATCAAAGCTATAGCTTTCTAATAATTTGCCAGAGTAAAACTTCTTCTTTGGTGTCTTTGGAACTCTGAAACCTGAGTACTTAAATGAAGTTATTTAAGAAGCTCACAAGAAATGATATAGCATCTCCCCTGAAGAAAATGAGAAGCAGGGAATTAAAATTAGTGACACCTGGCTCGAGGAACTGCAGAAGCATCCATTCATCGCAAGTAAGCTTAAACTTCTAACCTTATAGAAAAACCTGGCACTGCTATTTACTTGATGAAAGAGCGTAGCAAATTAAACAGAGAGAGGAAGTCTTAAGTAAAACACGAATTAAGTAAGAGACTCTACAAAGACTTTTAAAAACCAGATGAGATGAACATAGATGCAGGAGCTGGCACTAAGAGAAGAAACATAGGGCCCAAGCAAGCCTTAAGAGGAAGAAAAGAAAGAGAAGCCAAATCCCTTTACGGGCAAATTTAATATGTGAACTTATTCATTCGCTTAAATCTAAAACTTATTTATATACACAAAATCTCCCTTCTCTTGCGCATACTTTAGCTTTATCATCGCTGACTCTCTTAGCAGCACTCTTAATAAAATCGACTGTATCTATCTTCAAGTCGTGCATCAAGTGATAGAGTAGAAGTTTCTTGTAGTGGCCTTTCAATAACCCCCAATATAATTCAATTCCATTGAACTGAGGACTGTAGGGAACATTAAATACAGGTGTTATGTTTAGCCTTTCATATTCCCTTCTTGTGTCTTTAGTTTTATGGACAGATAAGTTATCTACAAACAGAATAATCTCTTAGTCGGCGTACTTATCTCTGAGTTATTGCAAAAACTTTATGTATTATTCGGTCTTTATTGAGCGAGGGTGGATAACATAAGTCTCGAGGCCATTATCTTCGCTTATTCCACCAAGTATAGCATGAGTTTAAACCTTAACTTTTTAATCATATACTTCAATGTTGCTGTACCTCTTATACCAAGACCTTGATATGAAGGTATTAAATGTGAATACTGCCTCATCAGCGTGTATGAACTTAATATAATGTTCTTAAGTCCTCTGCATTTAATCGAATATATAATTTAAATTATCCTTATAAAATGGAACATTAAAGTCAATCACTCTCTTAATGCGATTGACTGTCTTGTAAGATATACCGTTCTTTTTATATATGTTCGCTATAGATTAAGCAGAGATATGAAGCTCAGGAAATTGGCGATGAAACATCACAGCTCTCTAGGCCAGAGAGAAGTGAGCCCAGTATTTAAGAGTCTTATCATTAATAAGATAATCGATATGATGCTGCTAAAATTTTAGAGGTCTTTTAGGCTTAGAATTAAGTTGCTATCTCTTTAAATTCAATGCTAATAGACAGTGAGACCTCACAGTTGCAGGAGATTTATGGAGCAGTCTTGCTATAGATGTGTAATTTAGAATAGGTTTGAGTTGATCACTATAATAATCGCACCCATAACGCAACTTAAACAATAAATCTATATACTCACTGTCATAAACAGACCCCAAACCTCGCATATACTCACTTAAAATACTAATATTTAAACATTAAACCCCTACAGTAAACCCTATTAAAACCCTAATAAACTGTGCACTAATAGTTTACTTTTATCAATCAAAAACTCAATCAAGCTACTGAAAGGGTTTTGGGGCTTTGAATAGTAGATACCATTAAGAGCAGCTAATGTATAAATTAAGTTTTAATGATGACAGCATTTATTATGATTTTGAATTATTTTAATGACATTTCATGGCATTTAATATTTTCACTATTTATTATATGATTATTTTTGTTTATAATGATTCTTTTTATATTTGTTTTTATATAAATCTCTACATCTTTATTAATATT
Source organism: Oxytricha trifallax (assembly GCA_000711775.1). Classification (NCBI taxonomy): domain Eukaryota; phylum Ciliophora; class Spirotrichea; order Sporadotrichida; family Oxytrichidae; genus Oxytricha; species Oxytricha trifallax. The sequence continues at coordinate 7,235 of ARYC01010540.1, read as the reverse complement.
TGTTTGTTTGAAATATTTATTGATGTTATGTCTTTTGGTAAGAAATTATATTTTTTATTATTTTATTTCCAGTATATTTTTAGCATTAAGCTCTTTTTGACCATTTTCACATATTTGCCTTTTATATTTGACTCTGCTATCCTGTTACTTGACAGCATTTCTCTCGTCTGTTTTTTTCCTTATACAGTCTGAGGAGAGCCCTAGTAAAGTTGGTCCTTTTAATGAATTTCTAATTAAGGACTTGTTTACATGCCAACCACAGAAACCTCATCTTTAGTTTAATTAATTAGTAATTTTATTATATAATTTATGTTTATATATCTGGTAAAAGCGCATATTCATAAATATTAGCTAGAAATCTTGACGGAAATATCAATAATAAATGTTAATTTTATTATTAATCTATTTTAAATTATTTATTATTTTAAATACATTGTTTGTATTTCAGTTTGTTATAAATAGCTATTATTATATGATTATGTCATAACTTTGTATTTTCTATTCACTCCTGCATTATTTAATGGCAATGTAGATAACTCAATTTTATTCTTAATTTAAATCTTTAATCTTACCTTGATATTTATTGATTTCAATCTGCCAATTTACATTGCAATTTGTATTAAATTGATGAATATTAACTGAATCTAAATAAAATGGAATTATCTACATGGAAATATCTGGCATGACAAGCTCAAGCAAATCTAATAATTTTATTAATTGGTGATGATGTTGATTTAATGATTTATTTATTCATCCAGATCTCTTTAAGGCTAATGGCCTGAATAGAAGGTTAAAATTATCATTGTTAATTTTTATAAATTTGACTAAGAATTGTTATAACAAATTAGAGTTATAAAACCCCATAGATCAATTGAGAAGCTAGGATTGGAGTTAAGAACAATAAGATTAAGAATTAATTATTATTGGCGTATAATTTTAATGTTTGGGCTAATTATTAAAACTATTGGCTTGAATAATTTTCTCTATAAAATAATCCAATCAGGGTGTGTAAATTTGATTTTAGCCTAATTATATTTAATTTCAGCCAATAATAATTAAATCTTAATCTTATTCGTCCTAACTCCAATCCTCGCTTTTTAATTGAACTATGAGGTTTTATTAACTTTTCAATAATATAATCATTTATTTTAATTAATTAGAAACCCCTTATTTTATTAAGAATCGTATTATTTTATGACAAATAATGAAAGCACACTTAAACATAAATCATATAAAAGGAATCATAAATACCATGTTTATATAACATATTTAGCCCTATAACAATGATCCATAAATAGACAAAGTGTGAAAATCTAAATCATTAAAATATAAATTAGAGTAAGTGCTATTCAAGCCAGATCAATAATCAGAGATATCAATTAAATGTAGATTAATCTATGGATAATAAAAACAAACTTCATATTTCTGCAAAAAGATTCAAAGATGCATTTTAAATGATTAAATTAAGTGCAAATACTATATGTTCCATATTAAAAACATAATAGATTGATCATGGGGGTTAATACAATACTTATAAAACAATTAGTTTCAGCTCATCGAGAACGTCCAATATTTATAAAATGGAATTATGAGAAAATTTAAATTAGTTTTAAACTTAAATTTCTCAATCTATAAGTGAGAATATTAACATTAACAAGAACTATGTTATGAGTACTATTATTTATTGTTTTTAGTCACAATGTTGCAAAATAAATTTATTATATTTCATGATCTCAGTTGATTTAAGGAAACTGATGACGTATTAATTAATCAAAAACTATGATTAAAATATAGTAAGCTCATTACTCGCTCAGTATCCATTCCCTAACTTAATTGAAAATACAATTATCCTGAATTAAGCAGAACAATATATAAAAAGATTTACTAAGATTAAATATATATAATAAACTTAAATTGAATCATTGGATCGACTGAATGATATATCTTATATGAAAATTTAATTTAAATTTGTCAATTCTTAGTTTATTTATATATAAGGTATAATAAGTCGCACGTGATTCACTGCTTAGATTGTTATTATTTAATTACATATTTGAAAGATTTATATAAACAATGAATATAATAAAAATATGAAATCCCAATCTGAAAAATAGCATATATATGAGATTATTTTAAGTACAATAATTATAGATATAGTTCATTTTGAGTTTTACAAGTTATTAACAATATACTATTATATTTTTAGTATTTGATGAGAATATAGTTTCGATTGATTTAGCCATTACTTTAGCTTTTACCAGCATAGGTATGAAAACACCTAGTAAATATTCTTAAAATTGAGATAAATATAACTATAAATAATAATATTAATTAAGAGTTATAACTAATTATCAATACAAAAATAATAATTACTAGCTTATGGTAAAATTACATCAAATTTGGAAGTGTATTTTACTAATAAAGATAAATATTCATCAAAATGAAAACAAGATAAGGCTAATATAAATAAGAAAAGCGCTTGGATTGAATAGTTATAAGATTTCAAGGAAGCGAAAGGAGTCAAAAGCCTTAATTGTCTTAGACTTCTTATCAAGAGGTAATGTGATTACGACTCGAAGAAATCCAAGAAAGCTCATAAAGAAAGAAAAGCATCCAATCAAACGGGATAGTAGCAAGCTATTATAGAAAATTGTAGTTTATCTGAGACATAGATCCCTAACTTGTGATCAGCGGGTTTGGCATAGTCATAAAGAGATCTCGCAAAGGTTAGGCTTACGAATATCCTCGATATCGATGATTCTTTAGCGTTGGTGGAAGAGTAGATTCTGAATTATTAGTAAACGAGGCAATTCTGGAAAGAGTCGTAAGCAATGTCTAAGTCCAGCGGAGACAGAGTATGTGTGCAGCGAGAAAGTTTAAGAGAAATGATAGCATTACCATTAATGAGAAATGCTTAAGTTATAAAGCGTCACTTTGGTCTTTCATCATTTTCGTTTAGTACGCTGAGAAATTGTTATTTGAAAAACGGCATTTCTTTTACTAAAGGAAACGCTGAAAGTCCCTTCGATCAAAATAAATAGCAGAGGAGCAGTAAGAGAAGTCCATAGAGATTGGTATGGCAATTAAAGAGAGGCTTAACATGTATTATATTTATGAGACCACAACTCACTGGTGGTAGACTCCCAGTCGTATTTGGGCAAAATAATGCATGTAAATTGAAATACCCAACAGTCGTGGACGATCCATTACAATAACTGGCGCTATTAGTACACGTGGGTCGTTTGTATACAAAAAAATAACAAAGGGTCCAAGCAATTCTTTAAAGTTCCTATAACTTCTAGAACATCTTAAAAGCACTTCAGGATCAGGAATCTGTCTGATGGACAATTTGCCTATTCATCATAGCAAAATCGAGCGAGAAGTCTTTGATAGCAAATTTAAACAATTTTTCTTACCCCCATATTGTTGCGCTCTCAACCCTATTGAGCCTTTTGGGCAATTGCCAGGAGTAAATGGAGAAGTATGTAATTTCATTGGAAAACGATTTGCCTACGGATGCTTAGCTCATAACTCAACTTACTAAGATTCTTACCAGTATTGATTTAATACAATTGCATCGCTTATCTCAGTCCAACACCAATGACATCATTCGTTCAATCTATGGCCTTTTAGTTTGACGATAGAACTTATTCACAGTTGTATTTTCGAGGGAGTACTGAATTGACGCTTTGAAGCAATTTGCTATTCTAAGAGTAAATGGATAAAATATTTTACATTATTTCAGCAAGTTGCTTTCTTCGTGCTAATGGTTAGGGGAGAGAGACTTTAGCTTTTAATTAACTCGAGATTATTAGAGAAGCAGCTTTTGCTTTTCAAGTATCTCCTTGGCTTGGTATACGACTGCTAATCGTTCCTTCTTATGCTTCTTTTTTGAAATTGATAGATTTTTTAAGGGAAATCAAAGGAATTTCTACAGTCTTATTAGATTTAAGCTAACTCTGTGTTGCTGAAGGTACATAATTCTTGTTTAAAATCTCAACTCTTGGTAGGTATGTTGATAGACAAAATATCAATAAGCCATTATTTGTTTGGAGCTCTCTAAGCAGTGGCCCCAGTTTGCTTGCCCATTTTAGCTGAAACATCAATAAACTTTTCTAATAGAGCAGCCTTAGAAGGTGGTTTGACGCATGTAAGCAATCGAATATATTTGTATAATGGGCACCATAATGTCCCAGCGATAAACGCAAGCAAATAATCATCTGTAATCATTGATCAAGAAACTTTTGGTAGGTAGTATTTGTTTCTCATAACTGACTCATAAAGCTCGAGCTTGATGTTAATGAACTGAGAAAATTTATCTAGCATAACACTGTTTTGATCACTCATTTATGATAAATGTTCAATATTATACTTATTTATATTGCTAATTAATAATTTATTTTTCCAAATATGATATAATTTAACTCTAAGCAATATTATTATTATAATTATTTTAATATTGAATCAGCTCATACTTAATTTAAATAAAATATTTGCATAAAATTGATTAGCATTTCAAATGTGATTTTTATTTTATATTTTTATTAATTAAAGATATAAACATCATTATTTTATTTTTTTATACGATTAATTTACACCTTATGTGTATATATTTTCACATGTTTTATAATAACACATTTTTCTATAGTTTAATTATAATAAAAAAATGAAAATTATAAAATCTATTATTTAAATATTTTTGTTATTAAATCATTCATTGACAAGTCTTTGTAACTGTATCAACACTTTAATCTTTGGAATATCTTCTTTCTATATCAAAACATCTACTTTCTGCATTTTACTTTATTATTTCTGTAGTTTATCTCAAATATGTGGTCTAATCAGATAATTTTAAGTCCTCTCATCTTTTCACTTCTGGAGATAAATAGATATAAATATATAATAAAATACTTTTATTAGTTTTTTTGTTACTTAGACAATGGCATTAATTACTTTATACTCGGTCATTTTTACTTGCTTGATGCAGTTGACTTTACTATAGTCATAGTTTTCTTCTGCTTAATGATCATCAGTGTCGAGATAGTTTTAGAGATTATCATCTGAGTATAAGTATTATAAACAATCCAAACATTTTGTGTAGCAAATGTTCATCCAGCAACAACAGCACACTAATAAAATCAAATCAATAAAGATTATAGTTTATAAAAATGACAATAATAAGATAACTGGAAACTGATAGTGATATACTAAACTAGACTTTTCCTTTTTCTCCTTTTCTTTATCCTCTTAATTTGCTACTATGATATATAACATGAAAATTTCTTCTCTAATTCAGAAAATGGTGATTTCATATTTAAATTTATCATTAACTTTATAAAAACCAAATAAACCTAATTCATCTACCAATTTTAAACTTCTCGATCATTATATGCATAAAGATAATTAAAAAAACAATTTATAAAATCATGTAAAAATTAGTGAAAAAGAAAATCAAATGCAAAAACAAAACCCATTAGCTAAATACATATAGGAGAGATAATATATTTATACATGAGCGTAATTACTATATTTGGCAATTTAACAAGCGAATACTATTAGTATAGTAGGATGCTTAAGAGTGGAGTCATTGAGAGTATTGGCTAAAGAGATGTCTTGTTATTCCTACTACTGGAAAGATCTACCCTGCTTAGACTGCAAGCTCTCATGCGATTCATGGCCAAGCTTTCATTCCTTCTTGTTTGCATGGCATTTTAGTCTGAGGTTTTCGCTCTTGGTCGTGGCTCTTCAACACGTACCACATTCTACACTTAAGAATCTCGATGTCAGAATGTTGACACTTTTGTCCAAATGTTGACAGATAGGTGGGTGTTCTAAAGGGGATGCTTAATGATGTAGCTAATAGGAAACCGTTGCTCTCTCAGCGGGAAGGTATAGTACAGCCTAAGCATCAGTTTCACGGCATCTATCTGCTCTCGAGCATACAGTAGTGGTTTAGTGTGCTCCTTTAGAAAGTGGTCAAATCACTTCCAAGGGGAATTCAGGCATTTATGTACTTTCGATTTTGCAGACGAAGTAAGGGGCGAACCTTCGAATGGGGGGCGGCCAGTAGTACCACGTGATTCTCCATGTTTTTATCTACGGAGATGGGGTCTCCGACTTAGACAAGTGTCGTAGATCGCGAGATAAGTGAGCATCTTTATTTTCGGGGACCACCCTATGCCATTGTGCGAGCGCCTAGAGGCACATTTCCATTTCTCAGACTGCGTGTATCCTCCATTCAATTCAGTCAAACCTGCAATCTCCTTAGCCTGCTACTATTTCCACTCTGTGCTGCGCGTTTTCCTCTATCCTGCTCTATGAGACGCCTAGGCGGATTCTTTAACTATATAATGGAGTTCAAAAGAGATGGAGTGCACTTACCAATAGGGAGGCGGAGGAATCTTGAAGCAGTTTACCGTGCGCGCTGCACTTGTTAGTGTCTCGACCAATGGAGTTCCCACCTACTCTGGCACTACAGATCTCCACAATGATCTTCGCAGTAAATAGTGCTGGCCCAGATACCAAGAGAGAAGGTGTAATCATTGAGTAGTTAGCAGCTAATACAAGTCTTCTTCTTACTAATACTCTTTCAGTTCCATGCGTATATATTAATAGTCTCATCGCAAATAAAGTTGCTACATCTTGCTCTTCTTAATCACAATGCACCAAGTACTACTTGAAATACGCTATCATCAACCCTCCAACCGCTCAAAGAGTCACGAGTATTGTCTGAATCGCTTGAGAAGGCCATATGATAGTTGGACGATACAAGGCAAATGGAAATTTATGGCAGCCATGCGATGTAGATGCTTGCAATTGTGATACAGTAAATGTCAAACATGTCAATGGCTTCACCCTCATCTCCCTCTGCATCCATGCCTGCAAGGCTCCCCGCTGATAGTACTGGCTTAACGGCATCTTCACGGGACGTCTCTGGTAAAGCCTGTGAATCTCTCATTAACCTGGTTCAGATGACTGACTAAGGGAGGCCGCCATTTATAGCTGTTATGAATAATTTCAAAGTCTGATTAATAATATTAATTTGCTTAAATACTGACCCTAGGAATTTGGTTGCTTTCTGTTTTGTGATAGGAGCCCTTATATATATATATATATATATAAGGGCTCCTCTCACAAATCGTAAAGCTACCAAATTTTTAAAGTGAGTATTTAAGAAAAATAATAACATTAATCATTTTAAAGTTTTATTCCTAACCCTATCTCTAGCTATACTC
>ARYC01010539.1:0-19173 GCA_000711775.1 Oxytricha trifallax | reverse complement strand
ACGTTCGTTAGGAATGAAGATTTATTTATTTTTAATTTTAAATTATGAGATTTCTCAATTTCCTTTAAGCATCCTACTATTCTTTCTAGTTACTCTTGGTTTTTACGTTGATAAGGATGTCGTCTGTAAGTGGTTGTAATTTCACTTGTTTTATTAGGAAAGTCAGCTATTGTTTTGATTATATATTGAGTCTTGGAGTTAAATGTTGAATAGCTTAAGGGACAACCTACTACCTTAAGTTACTCCTTTTTGGCATTGAATCTATTCCTCCTAGTAGTGAGTATTTTATTTTGGTAGAGATCCTTAATACGCTTTACTCCTCTATTATTGTCGTTTCTGACTTGATCCTCTTCTCTAATATGTTGATTAGTTTTTCTTTCCAGACTGAGTCATAAGCTTTTAACATGTCTACAAATAGAAATGCTTCTCTTAATTTGCTCTTCCTCATTGTTTCCTTTATAAGTTTCAAAAGTCTCATTATGATATTATGAGTACTTTTGCTCTCTTTGAAGCCGCTTTGATAGTTCCCAGTTTTTAGTAACTAAATAATCTAGTCCTGGAGTTTGTTGATAAGAACCTACTCCACTATGTTACTGAGATGTAGTTAACATATATAAGCCTTGTGATTTCAATTTCCGGGTAATGGTTACATGATTCTTAAATAAAAGTATTAGTCTTCCTTCCTAAATATACTAGGGTATTATTTGAGATTTCAGTCATTAAGATATTTTCTTACTTATAGTCCTTCGTAACTCATCTGACTTGATAAAGATTTTCCAGTCAAATCCGTCGCACACCCAATTGCTTTGTTGAAATTACACTCACCTATACTCTTCTCAACATCTTTTTTATTGCAGAATTTTACCCATTTGCTTCATTCTCCATTGTTGTATCTATTGGTTTAGTTATTGGCATTATATTTTCTCTTTGTCCTTGAATATATTGTTGTGGTGTTGAACTGCATGTTAGATGGTCTATTCTTCGAATTAATCCTCTCCTCCTCTATAGTTAGACCTTTGATTTGCTAAGATTGTTTTTTGTTTTTTGTTAATCTTCAAAATAAATAGAAAAACAATTTTAAGTCATTTCTTTCTTGGAGATGTTCCATATCACTAAAAGCGTCACTCCACTTGTTTGGTGTCTTAGAATATTCTTTTCTCAAAAGACTACCCTTTTTATACTACCCATAGTGGCGATTTTTTATGCCAATTCTTTGTCTTGTTAAGTTTCTCTAACTTCTATTCAAAGCATTTCCTTATCGGCTGTTCTACTTCATCATCTTTTAGCACCCTCCCCCCTATAAATGTCTTCCAACATTGCTTAATTATTTCTGTAATCCTTATGTTTATTTCTTTGTAAGTTAGCTCTAGATCATTTTCCTAGAATTTAATATTCAGTTTTACCATAATTAATTTTTGATATGCTAATCTCAATTGGTCCAGTTCCCATGTTATAGTGTCTGTATTTGAGAATATTCGGCTCAGTTGGTTTCCTTTGGAGTGAAAGCCTACTACCTCTGGTATTGATTAAATCAGGCCTTCCTTGATATGTCTCTAACTTAAATATTTCAGGTAGTAGTTAAAGTCGCCAATTATTATGATTATTAGACTTTTGCATTTCTATTAAAATGATTTTATCATTACATCAATCTGTTCTAAAGTTTTTTTATTTCATCATTCCAGTAAAATGGTGCGTAAACTGTAATTAAATGCATTGAAAATCCCTCCAAATTGAGTATGTTCCACGCTAAGAATTGCTTCAATGTTTTTATAGTTTTAATTTAGTATTTCCAACTGTTAGGCGTGAGTACCCCACCATTCCTAGATAGTTGGGTCTATGGTATGTTATTGTTGTTTGCTTCGATAATTTTTTTAAGTCTCGTTTCCACAAGATTAATGAAGTCGGATTTCCTTCATTCGAATTCTCCCATCATCTGATTTAATATAAGCTTGGAACTCATTCCTCTAACATTTTGAAAACAGATGTTTATTTTAATCATCAGTAACTATATCTGCCTTTTGTTGTTTATAGTCTGGGACCTCCATTTACTCCTTTGATTCTCGGCAATTTTTTCATTCCTTCTAGCCCATTCTTCTAAACTCCATAGATCAATTAAGACACGAAGATTGGGGTTAAGAACAAATAAATTAAAAACTAATCATTATAGGCGCATAATTATAATGTATGGACTAATTATTAAAACTTTTGACTCAATTAATTATCCTTATAAAATAATCCAATCAGGGTGTGCAAATTTGATTTCAGCCTAATTATATTTATTTTCAGCCAATAGTTATTATTATTAAGCGAGTATAATTAAAATGTGGAGACTGTTAAAATTAAATAAAAAAAGAGATGAAACAAAATTATTTTCATATCAATATACATGAGTTGAGATCAAACAGTCAATAATTTGAATTAAGTGTGAGTAGATCCTTATTTAACTTTAATTAACTAATCAACTATCTAAAAATGGAATTTTTGTTTTTTATCAACTTTTCTGACTTTTTTTTCATTGAAAAAGTAGATGCTGTAGCTGATCTTCAAGCTTTTTCATAATTTTCATTGATATCTTCGGGGTATCTTCAGGATATCTTCCTCAAAAAAATTAAAGTGTGGAGAGTGAGGAGAGTGTGGAGTCCAACATCAACAGTAGTAATATCACTAATAATCTCAAAATCAAGCATTATTATGAGTCTGGGATTTTTTTCAAAATCATCTTGTTTTTCTAAAATTCATAGATGTGATGCCTAATGTTTAAGTTGATGTTGATGTAAACTAAGAAAAAATCAGTGATGTAAAATTTTGTTATTTACTCGAATTTCAACCAGACTCATAATAATGCTTGATTTTGAGATTATTAGTGATATTACTACTGTTGATGTTGGACTCCACACTCTCCTCACTCTCCACACTTTAATTTTTTTGAGGAAGATATCCTGAAGATACCCCGAAGATATCAATGAAAATTATGAAAAAGCTTGAAGATCAGCTACAGCATCTACTTTTTCAATGAAAAAAAAGTCAGAAAAGTTGATAAAAAACAAAAATTCCATTTTTAGATAGTTGATTAGTTAATTAAAGTTAAATAAGGATCTACTCACACTTAATTCAAATTATTGACTGTTTGATCTCAACTCATGTATATTGATATGAAAATAATTTTGTTTCATCTCTTTTTTTATTTAATTTTAACAGTCTCCACATTTTAATTATACTCGCATAATAATTATTAATTTAATTTTTCTTAACTCTAATCCACACGCCTTAATTAATCTATGGAGTTTTTCTTCTCTAACTGGTTGATAAAATTGAAGCAGGCGGTCAATGCCTGCAACAGCTTTGAAGTTTTCCAAGTTTTTATAAATATTATTATCAACTTGGACCTTTGGGTTTTGGGTCTGATTTAATGAACAGAAGTTTGAATGTTTATAATAATCATAATATTTTTTATGTTGCTGGCTTCTATTTCTCATTATCTACAATATAAGTTGGTATATTCCTTCTCTGAGGTTTGTCTTTGTCCTCGACTTCCATCTAGTTACCCCCTTCTGTCTATTTAATTTAATTTTCTAATATATTATTTAACTTTTACATATCATAATTTTTACCAATGCATTTTGATGTATACTAAAGAAGGTTAGGCTATTTTCGATAATAAAAAGGCTTTATAAATTTTGAAACTAACTAAACGAAGGTTTTTGTAGGATTTTAATTTAAGTTTTCGATAATATTTACCTTGATTTATTGGTAATATCCCCATTATTCTAATGCTTACAAGAGTAATATATCTTCCCAATGTTATTTTCAAGAATTATCTCATTAATATCGTCAATTCCCACAGCAATGTCTCTTTGAGGCAGTTTCTTCTTCTTGATTTAGATACTCGAAGATAATCTATTTCCAAAATTAAATTAATTGGAATTACTTAAGGTTGTGGTTGTGATTGTGTGATTTTAAGTTTTTAGGATTTGATAATTTTGATTTTTAAAACGATTCTTTGCTAATAAAACTTGATTATTTATGATTTTGTTTATTAACATTCTTTTTATATATATATATATACATAGATCGAAAATAAATTATAAAATCTTTATTTATTTAATGAATAAAAAATATTTCTAAGAATCATAAGACACATCTATTAATAATTTGAGAAAGTATTAATGACAATATTTTTGTTTTTAAAGATAATTTTAATATTTGAATTTGAAAACTTTATCATGGACGCCGCTTTAGATCAACAAATAAACTCAGTTGAGACTGATGAATTGAATAGTATTTCAAGAGTAGCTTTACTAATATAAGATCTAAGTAACGAAGATCCACGTACCATGCTGCATTCAATCATGAAATTGACATAAATTACAAAAATTTTAGGTAAGTCCCTACTTTTTAACATTTATTATTAAATGCGAAATTTCTTTCAATGTCGTGGTATTTATATCTTGAGCTAATTAGCGAATTTTATCAATTGAAAAATATTCTTGGAATTATTATCTGACCATATTTATATAGGTCGTGAACGCTTCACAGAAGAATTAATCCCTATGTTAACTGAACTCATTGATAAAATTTACAGTAACTCTGAGTTAATACTGAATTTAGCTGAGCAACTTGAAAATTTAACTGATTACCTTGGTGAAAATAAGCACTCTGTATTTTTGTTATATCCTTTGGACTATATTCTTCGATCTGATGATACAATTGTCAGAGACAAGGCTATTGCCTCATTGAAAATAGTAGGGTATGAGATAAATAATAAAATAATATTTACTGATTTATGCCACTTGTAAAAAAATGAGCAAAGGAAGTTGTTTTAGTTTGAGTATTATAAAAATATAAAATATAGAATTTAGCAGTAGGATTAATTTCACTATCAACTTATTGCCTTATACTATTCTAATTTCTTCATGCTTCTTGTATGCTTACATCTAGAAACGTTTAGATAACGAACATAAAGTTTATACTCATCCTAAATTTGAGAAATCATCAAAGGACGACACTCCAATGGTTGGAAGTGATATAGCTCAATCTCTCGCTATTCTTTCTGACACTATCTAATAAAACTCAGGTCCTGAAGATACTCATGAACTAGCAAAGACTTTTCTACTTCCAATTATAAAAGCACTTCTTTCAGACGATAACGATTCTCTGAAGATTTAGGCTGTTGGAGCAATCAGTAATATTCGCTAAGTTATTCGATGATGTGGAAGTTTATAAAGAGTGAGATGATGCCACCTCTTAGAACAGCAGTCGATAATAAAATGGTTTCATGGAGATTGAGGTTCTCTGTGGCTGAAGTAGCTCCTGAACTTACAGGTCAAGTTGACAGAGAAATTGCAGATACTGCCATATAAATGATTTCATTTAATATTATCAAAATATCAATCATTAACCAATTTATAGTCGGCCACTATGTGACTTTGCTCCCAAAAAAAGTACCAGAAGTGCGTCAGTAATGCAGCTAAGCTTCCTGATTTTGGAAAGAATTGATCTCCATCTGTAATCGTAGAAAAATTTTTCCATTAATGGAAACACCGTGAATGAAAACAATCTGCATGTAAAATTCAGATTGAAATTAGAAACTTTGTGAGATGAGTCAATATATAGGCTAGGATAGTGGATAGCAATTTTTCATTCCATTAATCACTAAAATGTAAAGGACTCGCCAACTTAAGTTAAAATTCCAACTATTCAAGTTGAGTTGTATATCTAGTATATTAAAAATGGTTAAAAGACTCATTATTTTTAATGCAACACATGAAGACTTTAGTTGAGTTCATAGGAGACTTAGATTTTGACTCACATATTATCCCAGTCATTATCAATTATCAAATGATAAATTTAGGAGAGTAAAGTAAGCTGTAAATTAATTAGTCCCAAGTTTAGCTGAGTTCATCAAAATTATAAATAAATTGTGATTATAAACATTTAGGGGGGCAACACCTGAACCAGTAAATTATATTCATATTTCTACCTCCTTAAAAGCTCTATATATGCACGACTAAGGTCAAATAAGGGTCAATAAACATGAATACAGCATTAAAAATAGGTATAGACAACTCCATCAGGTCCATATGATAAAGTTTATTTATGAAAAAATTATAATAAAATAGGATTTTTTTAGTTGATTTTTTAAAAAATTATTTTGTAATGTTTTCTTGAATTTTGATTTAATTAAGTGTTATACAAGCTATATCCCAACAAGTGACACATTTAATATAAGATAGGTATATCTTATTACGATTTAGCTCTTTTTATTCAATGTGTCACTTGTTGGGATATAGCTTGTATAACACTTAGTTAAATCAAAATTCAAGAAAACATTACAAAATATTTTTTTTAAAATCAATTAAAAAAATCGTATTTTATATAATTTTTTCATAAATAAACTTTATCATATGGACTTGATGGAGTTGTCTATACCTATTTTTAATGCTGTATTCATGTTTATTGACCCTTATTTGACCTTAGTCGTGCATATATAGAGCTTTTAAGGGGGTAGAAATATGAATATAATTTACTGGTTCAGGTGTTGCCCCCCCCCAACATTTAAAAGACAACTATTCTTATTAAAATTGTTATGTATAATAAACATCTCGAAGTAGCAATTTAAAGAACGACTTGAAAAACATGTTATCAGCTGGTTAAGCGATGTAATTTTTTAAGTCAGAGAATAGGCCATTCAAATATTGATATAATTAAAAGAAAAGATTTGACTAAGATTGGTTAAAGGTAACTATCGAACTTAAATACCAAAATCTCCACCAGCATAAAGTATGGATAAGAATCCATACTATCTTTTTAAAACATCATAATAATTATTATAAGTTATATAAAAAAACTAGTGCGACTTTATTTATAAGATGCCAATATTATATAAATATTTGTTTGGTACATATTTATATTACATGCTCTTCTTAATTTTGAAAGTAGCTGAACACGTTTCTCAAAACTTCCTCAATAAAAAATTAGTATCCTTTCTCTTAAAACTGGATACAGATCCGGTACCAAACATTAAATTCAATGTAGCAAAAGCAGTAGAAAGCTTTACCTTCAGTTTTTTGAACAGCAATAAAAAGCAGGCTCAAGATATGTTTAAAAATATGATTGCAAGGAGAATAGAGATTTTGACGTCAAATATTTTGACAATTGGCTTTAAAAACAATCAAAAGTTTGTGATAGAAAAACAAAAAGAATTATTAGAGATTTATTGAGTAAAAGCTTAACTGTTATATAAATGTGAAAAGGGATAAATATCCTATTTCTTACAAAAAGAATCTTAACTCATAATTCAGTTAACTAAGGGTTTATTTAAATATTTTTACACTTTATGAAGACTTTTGTCATTTCTTAGCACTTAATCTAGTTTATCTTTGTTATTGATCAATTAATCTAATTTGCGTCTCTTTCCTCCAATATAAGCTAAAGTAATATCCCTTAAATTTACATTCAATAATTACTCTTGAATAATATTTTCTTATTATTAATCCATTTCAATCTCATTTCATGAACATTTAAGCTTTATTCTACATTTATATTATCTTCAATTTTTATTCTATTCCTCTCATTATTTACACCATTCTCAAGTTCAGTAAGTTAATTGCATGGGCTCTTAAATTTGCAGTTATTTATGTGCTAGCTTTATGAGTTTTGTAAATTTTCACTAAGACTTTATTGCTTGCTTTCCTCTTTTGATTAAATGTCAAATCACTCAGTGCTAGTGTCTCTTTGCTAATCGCTTACACTTTCTTATGCAATATTTTGTTATTACTCTGATTGGTTTTCTTGTTGATTTGTATAAATTTTTCAGTTATATAATTTACTTATGCTTTCAATAAGTTTTCCCCTGTTCTTCATTGTCATTTATATTAACACAATTTAAGTCAAAGTAGATAACTAACAAATAATTAATAAAAATATGGGCATGTTAGTTGATTAAATGTGGATCATATAAGTGCTATATTACTCTCCTAGTATGGAGTTTCTTATATTAACTGTAACCAGGTGTTTAAACCCACTTTCCATAAAAGATTAATTAAATGCTAAAATTGAAGTGAAAACCTGTTCATATTGTGCAGTAGTTGATACTAAAATAGAATCATTAAGCATAAATCTGGAAAAAATAATTGTGATAATAGAGTGTTTACTAACAAAATCAGAGACAAAATATAGGAGATGAATAAACTCAAAGTCAACATATGGGTAGATATAAATGTAAAAACTAAACAGGTAAGTAAAAATCATCAGTCATTACATAAATTTATAGAAGTATCTTCTGTTTACTAACCTGATTTATAAATACAAAACAAAATTAAAAATTTTAATTAAGGTAATTAAAATCCTTATAAAACTTACAGTAGCGTAGCAAATTTATAGCTTAACAGACAAGTAAGACACATAAAAGTGATTTATTACTTGTAAGAATCATACGATTTAATATACAGAGGATAGATAAAATTTTAGCAATTGTTGTTTTTGAGAGCATGAACTAATTTCTTATAGTGTGCTTGCATTACTCTATAATTACGGTTTTTATTAAGCTTTCATGCACGGCTATCATCGATCTCATCATAAGCAATTCTAATAAGTATTAAGGAAAAATTTAAAGAACAAATTTCAAAACTAAACATTAATTGTTATTATTCGACAAAGATTAAAAAACTGAACTTAACCTTCCATACATAAAGCTGAACAACCCACTTCCAGCTGTTAAGTATTAATTAAATTCTTTTGAGAAGTTAATAATCCAATCTTTCATAAGTGGCTTCATAAAACCTTTGCTTTCAGAAAATTGTAAAAATGTGCATATTGCAAATGTATCAAAACCTAAATACCAATCAGTTAGCACATATTTATTGTTTAAATAATATAAAACATTTACACCAAATTGAAATTTCATTTACAAATATCTTAATTTAAGTCTTGAATCAATCTGCAGATACCTAGTTTTGATAAATTTCTAGATTTCTCTTAATAACTTTATATTTATCTGTAAATCAGTTTTATTGTAGGAGAACACATAAATATTGCCATGATTAGTTAACTTATCAAATAATATATGATGAATAGTTTGAAATAAAATCTCCATTTTATGCTAACTTGTTTCAGATAAAATTATATTTATAAAATCTTTAATGAATTGTAAAATTTTTTTTAATTTATTGTTAAGGCATGGAATATTGAGTGAAATTGAAACTTTTCAAGGATTTCTAATTATTTTATGAAAATAATTTTTCTTTTGTTAATATAGTTGAGTTTATGACAAACCTCATTTCATCTGCTTATATTACACCTATAAGATAATTTAAATTCACTTAGATCCTCACTTTATATTTGCTTTTTTAATCTTGTAAATCTCTCTTGTGATAAGTCCTATTTAAATACTGAAAGATCAAGTCAAATAGTAATTATATCTTACATCGAGGTATGGTATATATCTATAGCAATCTCTGTAATAATAACATTCATGATGTTTTTTAAATAAAATAAAGTGAATTACAACATTAATTTATAATAAATCAAAAATGAATAATACAAATAAAATAGATAAATCTTAAAATTTTTCCTGTCATCTCTTTATTGTCCTTCATATTTTGTTGTATCTTCATAAGTGAAATCTCTATTATCTTGGTCTTTTACTACAACTGAACTTCTGATGAATCCCTCTACTGGTCTTACCAGGTTCAACTCCTATAAAAATTAAATGTTAAATATATTTATTGTAACTTACATTATTATTGAACGACACAGAGGTTTCTGATCAGAACATTTTTTCAATTATTATTTATATAATTATATTATTTAAAACAATTCACTTTATTTAAAAAATTTCATGATTATAGCCCTTTTATTCTTATGACAATATGCTGTAATACTAATATAGATCATAAATCTATTAAAATTAGAGCAAGGATCCACTGATTTAATTCAAACACGACACTTAATCCACAATCTATAGATAAATTTTATATATTTATAATGGCATAAATAAAGTAATTAATTTACACTAATAAAGTAGATGTCGCTTTTTCAGGCTTGATATAATGCTAGAAATCTATGTAAAAAGAATTGACTTATGTCCTTCATAGAGCTTAGAATTTCATTTGATATAAAATTTACCTAAATTTCTATATTTATACAACAATTGTTTGCAGTTGAGAATTTTGCTGATATGTGTGAAGGGATTGTTGCATAAAATCAGGAACACCAGGGTTAACCATGGTTTGCAAAAGTTTATTCAGTAAATTCAAGAGATGAGGATTGGAGGAGTTTTGTTTAAATTCAAATATCATTTTAGGCAAGAAAATTTATTGTGATTTAAAAACTCTATGATTTCAGAGGGCTTTTGACTTACGCTCATTCAATTTAACATCTTGTACTGATATTTATGTTTCTTGCATAAATATATAAATTATCAAAAAAGGTAAAAATTAAAAATTGTGAGTTAAAATTAAATTAAAAACCTGTAAGAATTCCATTTAGAATATTGCAAATAAAGCTTACTACTAAAAAATAAAATGAGTAAAAAAACTAATTAGCAGATTATTTTTGCATATTTATAGTAGTTTTATCTTCTAAAAATTGGGGCATTTTTTTCTTGCTTTGTTTATTATTGTTAATCTTTTAGTATTAAAAATTTGATTATAGATAAATTTATTATAAAATAGTTAAAATTAGGTATTTACTTAAACCCCAATAATCAATTTGGATAAGAAAATTGGGTTGAAGAGCATTTAAATTTAAAATTAGTTATTATTGGCTGAAAATAAATATAATTAGGCTAAAATCAAATTTGCACACCCTGATTGGATTATTTTATAAGGACAATTAATCAAGTCAAAAGTTTTAATAATTAGTCCAAACATTATAATTATGCGCCTATAATGATTAGTTTTTATTTTTATTTTTCTTAACCCCAATCTTCGTGTCTTAATTGATCTATGGGGTTTTATTAGCATTAAATTATCTTTTTAAAAATTTAAATTTAAAATAAATTGATTCATAAAAATAAATAAACCATGATCATATCTAAACTAAAATAGAGTGCTCGAATAACATAGGATTAATTTATACTAATTTTATATAAAATATCAAAATAAAAATATAAATAACTGATTGAAGTATTTAAAAGATGCCCAATTATATTTATAATTTTAATATATTGATATAGTGATCTCACTAAGCATAAAGATGAATGAAATATTGCTAAAAGATAACATTGCTAGTAAGTTTCCTTCTTTTAATTATACAAGATATTTAGTATTTTTAATCATTTTCTTATCTTTAATTTGAGATTTTTGATAAATTTTTAATATCTTCCATTGGTTATAAATTTTATTAGTTATTTATTGAATTTCTTATGATTCAAGAGATGTTCGTTAATCAATAAAAAAATAAAATAAAAATTGGCTAATTGATGAACTAAGAATATCAATAGTCCTTCTTTCTACGTAACAAAAGTTCCACTGATTTTTATAAGCTATTCCCTACAGAGAGATCTGACAATTAAGATATTTGTTACTATTTATCATCATGGATTTAATATAAATGGACTAAAATTATTAATATAGAGCAGCATAAGATAGTCGATTTATGTAATTAATTAAATGCATTTAAATTAAGTTTATAATGTTATGAGAATATTATTCAAATCCTGTTTCAAATGCAACTTATTCATATTTAAAAGATCAGATATTGAAGGAATAAAATTTTTTAATTAGTTAATGTGCTTAAACTTATGCTTAAAATTTTCCAAGAAAATACTTTAATCATAAAATACTTAATCTTTAATAATTCAAGATAAAATGATTAATAGTCTCATTACTTTCCCATCATAATCTATATAAAGATAAAGAATTGCTTGATGACATTGGTTTCGAATTTATCTTTCAAGTTTGGAATATATTTTAAACATTTCTATTTTTTAATATTTTTTCCTACTTATATGATTATTTTGAATCTCAAAGGCAAAAATACATATGAAATATACATATAAAGTAAATATACCATTACCATTTTATCTTTAAATATTCAACCTTTATTGTACTTTAAACACTCAGATGTGGGCAATAAACAGGAATCACTTGGTTTTTAAGACATAACAGAATGACGAGGATAATAATTACTTACACATAAATATAAAGAATGGAAACATCACACTTCTTCTAAAAGATGTGATTGAAGAAAAGTATATTAAGAATTTAGTGATATTCTTAATAGGCTGTTTAAAATGTTAAGCATAACTCATTCGACTATATAATAAAAGTTTATTTTGGCATAAATTGATTTATAAAGTATGTTTAACTCTATATTTAAACTTTATGATGCGCTTTGGCTAGGTAAAAAATGCACGATACACTTGATGTAAAGCATTCATACCCATTAACCGGGAGAAACAGTAAGATTTGAGCGCAATTCCTTAGAATATGAAAAAGCTACTTTCAAGAGTAATATTTTTTCAGTTTTGACAAAAAAGAAACAGCTAGGCAATAACGAGAAAATATCATTGGGCCTAAAAAGAAAGTTGAAGATTTAAAAATTGTTGCTTTATAGACCAAAGACAGTTAAAAAGATTTCAATGAAATATAATTCAAATACTTGGACATTGTCAGATTAAATTATATCAATAGATGAATGAGCAGGAGAGATCCGTAAGGCAGGATGAAATCTCTAAGTTTTGCTAAAAATTGAGAAATTTATACTTTTAATGGTAGATTGCCTTTAATATTATCTGCTTTCTTTGATATTACTTGGATATGTTTCTTGTCCATTTAATTATTATTATTTATTATTATACACAATTTTCTAATTTATAATTATAATGAAATAGAAATAAATTTAGACAAAATTGATACATATAAAAAATTATTTATGAAAATCTATTTTCTAGGTAATTAAATTATTAAAAATATGGAATTCATAAATTGAAGTTTAATATTATAATACAATTTAATAATAGATTAGCATTCTAGATGCAAGTTATTTCAAAATTAAGGCTATTAAAAATGCTTAAAAAATATTGCTTTAATAAGATCTGGCAGTAGAAATTGAGATGAGTGAAGATACTTTTTATTTAAGAATACCCATTGGTGGGATAAAGTAGTTAGAAATAATGGACTCTCAACAAATATTCAATAAGCAATGGAGAAGGACTCATTTTTTAAATTCAAAATTATTTTCTATCAAAACATAAAAAATCACGGTAAATTTTACAATGTATTCTTCTTTAGTATTTATATATTGCTTAACAAGCTTTGACAATTTATTAACTAATAAACTTGAATTAGTATATTGTAAAACAAGTTGTACTATTCAGAACTGGTTTATCTGTAAATCGCGGCTGTTATATTTCTCTCTATAATATAAAAAAATCCCAAAACCTCTCTTTATATTTAGGATCATATTTTTTTAAAAAAGTTTAATATGTATTTTTGAGACAATCTTTTATTTATAATTAAAAAAAATAAAAGATTTATAATTATTGATTCTTAATAATAATAATATAAAAACCATATTGTATAAAAAAAATAACCTCAAATATTTATCAATTTATAAAAAAACATCATATCAATTTTAATTGTTAATAGTTCTGATTAATACTAAAATTGAAGGGAAATGATAATTGCCAGGAAATACAGCACATCTGTTTTGAAATGTTATTTTCTTAAATAAATTTCACCTTAAGGAAATTTAAAATAAAAATCCCAATTAAAAATGGAAGTCTCCTTAAAAAATTAAGTTCCTCCATTATATTAATATCGAATTACTTCACACTTTTTTAATTTTTATATCCTCTTTAGAATATGTTAAAAATTATTATTAAATTAGAAAGTTAATTGCTGGGTGAGGTCCCAATCTTTCTCAGGACTTTCTGATAGAACTTTCTACTATACTAAGGCCTGTTGTGGAAAAAGTGGGAGTTGCTGGGTTCACCGCATTATGGGCCAGACGGCGAGGTTCAATCTGTCAGTTCCTAAACTCCTCGAGTTGACTGCACGTTAAGGATTTCCCTGCAATTGATGAGCTACCTGGAGTGAGTTCAGTTTCCTAGGTAGGGAGTAGGATGAAGGTGGTGCTCAGCCTTCAACAGTGAGAAGATGAAAGCCAGGGAAGTCAACGATAAGATATTTTCTCTCACACCAAGTTTGGTTATGAGGCTACTACAGCGAAAGGACAGAGACTAAATTCTCAGCAGCTATGGGACTTGGTAAGAGTTTTCACCACCTCCTTTTTAATTGTTTACAGAAAGCAGTGCTCTGCGGGAAGTACTCCCACGCTGATGATGCAGAAATGTATCCAACACAAGGACTCTTACTTCGGATGCATCTCGATTTATAGTGGTGTGGAATGGAAAGCGGAGTGGTTTTTTGGAGTTTTTGGGGTTCACGACGTAATACATCACGGATTGACAAGTCGATTCACTCAGATTCGTCTATGTCACGACTAAGATTGATGGTTTGATTTTAGTATTAAACAGTGATATGTTAAATTTAATTTGAGATTACTCATTAACTACTTTAGAATATGTTAATCTTCTTTAAGTTAGTTAATATTATACTTTCATTTTTTTTCCAATAAAAACTATTTTATAATTCTTCAATAAAATAATCACCATGTTTTATTTTTAAATCTTTTTTATATTATTGGTTTTAATTCAGGAGAAATAATGGTTAAGACATTTTAAATTTTAAGAGGATGATGTATCAAAGCTATTGCAATTATTAATTAAAACACATTCTTAAAGTTTTTTTATAAAGAGAAATTTTTTAAGATATTATATGTTGATTTATTTAATGTAATAATGAAGAAATCTAAAGAAACCTTTTCATAATTACCAATCCAAGTAAGTTAATTAATATTCATTTAATTTGAGAATATTGGGTTAAGATAAAAGGTTTTTGTATAATTATCAAATTTAAAAAGACAAATTATAATAAAAATCCAAATGTAATTATTTAAAGTATATTATATTCTTTTTTGGAATAAATAATAATTATTAAAATTGTTAAGTTTTGTCTTTTACGGAAGCTTAGATGAAAATAAATGCAAATATATTTACTTAAAAGTTTTTTTATGGGTTATATTAAGTACTTATATAGAACGGATCAATTTATCAAAAGATTCTCTATAAATCATGAGTTATAAGCAACGATTGCCTTTTGAAAAATTCATACAAATAAGTAAATATGGAAGAGCATTGAAAAATTATTTTCAAATACATCAGACATAAAAATTGTTACAACTTTTTAATTTGATTCACAAAGCATATTAATCTTTATGTTGAACGCTAGATCACAGCGCTATATTCTATTCCATGAATTATTGATAAAATAGAAAAAGATAGGAATTTTGATAATTAAATATACAATTAAATATTCAAAAGTTGGTCATAAGTCCCTAGCATTTAGGATACAAGTGTAAGCATGCATTCTTAGTAGCGAAAATTGAGCAGCAAATGAAGCTATAGAACCAGTAATTGAACTTCTAATCGATTTCTTTGATGTTGAACACTATTCTATCGCTTACATTGCATTAGTTGGCACTTCATGCCACTACTAGTAGCTACCAGAGGGATAGTGTGATGAGAATGCATAATGGTGGTGGGATTGAGAATTGAAAATGCCTAATGAATATTTTAATGCTTTTGGTGCAAAACTTCGTGATTCACGCTCGTTATGGCGAGGAATGCTCTGCGATGCCACTAAACGATAGTAATTGGCTATAGTGAAAAAGTTGGTGTATCGAATTAGCTAAAATAGCATAATTATAGGTGAATTAATTAATTTAATCAACTTTGCTCATGTTTGACTTTTATATTAAAATAAATATTTATTTAGGTACTCTACCGCAGATTTTTTTATATAAATCTGTTTTGCGGTAGAGTACCTTAATTATATTAATTAAATTAAATAAATAAAATCAAATATTGCATTACTTTTTGCGGAAAATTCATTACAAAATAAATAATTATTTTTTTAAACAAATATAGTAACTTGTTGCTAATCTGGGCAACAATATTTTAAGAATTTGAACTTTTAATATATTATTTTTTTAATTTTAATTATTCTTATATATTATTTTAATTTAATGAATTTTCTGCAAAAAGTAATGCAATATTTGATTTTATTTATTTAATTTAATTATTATAATTAAGGTACTCTACCGCAAAACAGATTTATATATAAAAATCTTCGGTAGAGTACCTAAATAAATATATTTATTTTAATATAAAAGTCAAACATGAGCAAAGTTGATTAAATTAATTAATTCACCTATAATTATGCTATTTTATCTAAATGCGCGCAAGCGATGGAGGTTTTAGCAGATTTTTAGGTTTGATTAATTAAAACTTAAACTTAAAAGTGTAATATTAGATAGTTCGTTTTAAAGGCTAATCTAATCAATAACACGCTAGTCGTAGCGATTCTTGCCTACTCTGACCACTCTTGGTAGGTTGTCGATTGTTGCAAACACTTTCATCAGATAAAGCCATGCTTGATGGTGCTGCATCACTGCTTCACGCTGAAGGCCCAGAGCTTGGTCACGTCAGCCTTGGTTATGGCTTTCAGAATCTACGAGAGGCGCTTCATGAGGTGGATCGTATAGAGTGTAAGGTATACTATGCTTACTTGCTGTCAACTAACTCATACCGAAGGTACCTCTTGATGTACAATAGCAACTGCTCGATCAGGTTGAGCCAGAGCGAGTATTCGGCGTTGAATGAAATGACACCTTGAACTTCCTGGCTGTAGCCAGCACCTGTGAATACTTGTGAATAATTGCGTTGTCCATGAGCAGCACGATTTTATTCGACGTGAGGACATTGTCAGTGCGCAGCTTGCGCAGGGTGTGAAAGAGGAAGTTCTCGAACAGCATGGCATCGGAAGCGCCCTAGATGACCTGACTCGAGATCAACCTGTCCTTGGTGATGGCCGCCTCGAAACTCATGGAGTATTGCTGCCGCTTAGTCTCTGATTTAATTAATAAATTATCATATTATTTTATATTTTATTTTTATCTATTAGAGTATTTTTAGTTTATCGATTTTCCTCTGATTTTATTAATAAATTATCATATTATTTTATATTTTCTTTTAGTTTTTTATATTTTATTTACCTATAATTTTAAATCACATTCAATATTTTAAATTAAGGTTTTTTTTATTATTTAATTATATTTATTTATATTAAGCAATTTTTATTATAAAACATATTCATTTATTTTTAATATTAATTAATATATTTAAATTTATTTATTTTATATTTTATTATTAATTTATATGGTACTTCCCTCACCAAGTCATTGATGACGTCTTGAGGTCACGTTTTAATTACTATAGATTTATTTCTTATAAGTGTGAGTAGCTCTTTATTATAATTCTTCTTGTATCCTTTCTAGCAAAGCCCTAGGGGTACATTTTTATCGTAAATAATTAAATATCAGTCAATATAATTTCGCAAATATGGATATATGTTGAATATGTACTCATAAACTTGAATGTTTTTGCAATTTTTTATTGTCTTCTATACAATGCTTCGCATTATAAATCTTTCATTATGTCTGGCTAGCCGGTAATCATGTTCTTTACATGATTGACCCAATAATTAAGTACTTCCTATACGTTTCGAATTATAGTTTAGTGTATCATATCTCGTACTATTTTTCCATTTAATAGTTAAACATGTCTTTCATTATTCATGTCTTATGCTTCCCAATTTATCAAAACATACTATTGCAAGTCGTTAGTATAATTTACTGATTTATGCTATATGTTAGATATCTATTTGTTCTAGAATTTATTTTGTTCTGATTTTTACAATAAAATCTGGCATCTTTATGTCAATCAATAGATTTACCTTACTATCCATAATTATCTATCAAATATTTTTCATGATGGGTAAGAATATTTCGAAGATGAGTGGTTCCACAAGGTTTCATCTATCTAAAAAACAAAAATAATTATCATAAATTGTTTTCATAAACATTGCCTCCGAATCTCTAAAAGTGCTATTTGCCCATTGACCCCTGCTTTTAATTTTTTGGTATTCTTTGCAAGCAATGAGTTAACTACTTGAAACCCAGGATAAACAGGTTGGACATTTAGGACCTTGAAGGAGAAAATATCAATAATAATTTTTAGAGTGTTTTGATCATCTTTTAAATAAAAATTTGCATATTTGTCATAATGCGACCTCCTGACGTCAATACCCGAATTTTAAGTTATAATTAAAAAATGAATATGATTATGCGAAAGCAGCATATGAAAAACAATATGAAAAATATATTTAAATTAATACAATGGTAATTGAAGTCTGCATACATAAATAATGAAATTGACAATTTTATTATGTAAATTAAATAAAAAGATATAAATAAAATAATAAGAACTGTATAATAACAATGATTCAATAAGATGTTATTATGCAATCAAAACCCCAAAACCCTTTCAGTAGTTTGATTGAGTTTTTGATTGATAAAAGTAGACTATTAGTGCATACTTTATTAGGGTTTAATAGGGTTTATGTAAGGGTTTAATGTTTAAATATTAGTATTTTAAGTGAGTATATGCGAGTTTGGGGTCAGTTTATGACAGGGAGTATATAGATTTATTGTTTAAGTTGCGATATGGATGTGATGAATATAGTGAATAACTCAAGCCTGTTCTGAATTATACGTCTATAGCAAGGCTACTCCATAAATCTCCAGCAACTGTGAGGTCTCACTGTCTATTAGCATTGAATTTAAAGAGATAGCATCTTAATTCTAAGCCTAAAAGACCTCGAAAATTTTAGCCTCATCATATTGATTATCTTATTAATGATAAGACTCTTAAATACTGGGCTCATTTCTCTCTAGCTTAGAGGGCTGTGATGTTTCATCGCAAATTTCCTGAGCTACACATCTCTGCTTAATCTATAGCGAACATATATAAAAAGAATGGAATATCTTACAAGACAGTCAATCGCATTAAGAGAGTGATTGACTTTAATGTTCCATTTTATAAGGATAATTTAAATTATATATTCGATTATATGCAAAGGGCTTAAGAGCATAATATAAAGTTCATACACGCTGATGAGGCAGTGTTCACCTTTAATACCTTCATATCAAGGTCTTGGTATAAGAGGTACAGCAACATTGAAGTATATGATTAAAAGGTTAAGGTTT
>ARYC01010538.1:0-12586 GCA_000711775.1 Oxytricha trifallax | reverse complement strand
GTCAAGCGCATCTAAGAAGTAATAAAAAACATGAGCGAGGATGATGTTCGAGGACTCTAGGCATTCAGTATCAAGAAATGGATACATACTCTGAGGTATGGCTTTGTATGAGATTCTACTCAAAAACAAGAATGCATCATTCATTGAAATTTCTATAAGCGCTTATATCTAATGCATTGTCATTTTTACTGCTTATACTATTACTGCTGCTCTTACTCCTGTTATTAATACTGTACTTAAAATTAATACATAAATGCACGAGGATCCCTGAAAATCGCAGTTTTCATAAGTCTGCTCAAACTATTATGAAGTTTTGACGAGTGGCATCAAATTCTGCTCTACTCCACTCTATATAGCAAATTTCTATGCACTCAAGGTATACACCAGAGGAGTTGAGCAATTTAGGCTGAAATTGGACAAAAATTTGTTCAAAATCAAATATTTCAAGAATTGAATGGGTTGGTGAGAGAGGAGCTGCTCTGAGCATCATGCTATCCAGTTTGATAGGAATATAGCAAAAAACTAGCGAATTCGCAACTTCCTCTCGATATTTTTGACCAGCTGAGATTAGCAGGTACTGCTGGAGCATTGAACTTTATGACCACCAAATTTTTCACAAAATTGACCAGCAACAACGATTTTCAAGATTTTTGACCACTCTGCTCCAAATTTGGCTTGGTCACCGCATATTTGTGAAAAGTGACTCATAATACCAAATTCAAAGTAAAAACTGCGATTTTTTGAGATTTTGACCACTACTCTGGTCATTTGGGTGCAAATCATGCAGTCTGGTCACTTTTGGTGCAAATCTCAGCTCTGACCACTATTCTGGACACTTGAGTTAAAATCATGCACTTTGGCCACTTTTTTGACCACTCTGCTCGAATGGGAGAGACATACATACAAATTCAGAAATTTTGACCACGAATAGTAAAGCTGGTCATTTTCACTGAAAATACAGAATTTGGTCACTTTAGAGATGTTCCTAATGATGCATATTGATTTTGACACAAAAACCTAATAAAATTTGCTAATTCAGTAAAAAATATAGCAAAGTGGCTACTTTTCGCATATAAGATAAATAGCATAGTAAATCAGCAGTAATTATATATTAATTTAAATTTGAATTTTTATTTTTACATTTCCCCGATTCAATTGTATTTTATCAATAGTTATAGTAACAACCTTAAAATCTTTGATTAATACAATGGAAATAATTTTCATTAAAAAGTATGCAGTAAAATTAACATGCAAAATAAAAAAAGAATATAATACGCAGATAATTTAAAGTCTAATGCCAAAGTCACTCGAAAAAAAAGAAATTTTTACGAGAGATTACGATAATAATAAACCTGCAATTTTTTGACAGAGTTGAGGTATGAATAAATAAGGTAAGGTATTCATTCAATAGTAGCACCTTATAAATCAAGAGTTACATTAATTATAGCATAAAATAATGTAAAAATATATTTTATTCATTTAATTATAATACTTAACGATTTTAACTTTAAATTCATAAAATAATTACTAATATTCCATTTTAATTTAAGATTTGGATATTTCTATGAATATTCAAACTCCTGATTCTTCTATCGATTAGAAATATAAAAAAAATCATTAGAGTTTAAAACACAGGGTTTTACTTTGAACCACGTCCAATCAGCCACAAATAAGCACAGCGTTCTTTAATTGTACGAGAGGACAAATACTTCTAATTGATTCCTTTAAGGATCTTTGCAAATAATAAAGCATTTGGTCTATACAATTGAAGTGATGTGTATACTAAGAGAGAAGCAAAATTCACTGGCAGTGTTGACTATCTACTAAAGGCTTGATAAATAAGAAGGCTAAAAATTCATCATGATTAAGAATACTAATTAAATGTTAGTGGTTAAAACGGAGAGCCACTCTCCAACAAAATCTCATTAATTTAATAAAGTAACTTTTTACAATGCAAATATTTTTATTGGTTATAGAATAGTGAATTCAAATATTTTGAAATTCAGTTTTTTTCAAAAGCCAATATTTTTATATTGTTAATATAAAGTCTAGCTTAAGAAAGAGTACTGAGTTAAAATATATTATAATAAACAATAGTATTATTATTATGATATGTGAATCTTTTGAAATTAAAATTATGTTTAACTTAAAATAAAACTCAATATAATTAAAAATCTAAAATAAAAATGGATCAGAGAGGTTATAGTCTACTACAACATAAGTAAGTAATCTAAATTATATTTCCTCTTTTTTTTAAAAATATTTTTCTTGTATTTACTCATACATTTTGTTTTAAATCAAATGTAGAGACTATGGTAGCATATGATAATTACTAAGCTCAAATATAGAAGAAGATTTACAATAAGAGGAAACTCTAATAATCATAAGATTATAAATTTAAATCACTCATAAGTATCAAACCTACTTCGCTTAAATTGAATGATTTCAAATTTTCTAAATAAATATAAATAAAAAATTATAATAAATATCATTAGCTAGTATTTTAAAAAACAACAGTTGCAAAAATGCTCTTTTTACTACACATTTTTGCTGTTATCTCTAATTTTGTATTCATTTATAAATATATGTCTGTTTTATGTATTTTTGAATTTTAAAATTTCCTTTTCTTTTGTATTTTATCAATAATACTATATTTGGATTACGAAAAAGAACCATTTTAAAAGTTCATTATATAAACAATAGTATTATTAATAATAAATTTAATTTATGAAAAAGTAACGAATTAATTAAACTAATAATTATATTATCAATATTAAGTTAGGTTAATGAAAAAGTGCCGAGTTTAAAATTAATTAAATTTTGAATATTGCCAAAATAGAATTGATTTGGGAAATTGTGAAAATAAAATAAAGAGTTCAAATGTATAGTAATCTAACTGCCACTAATTAGAAAGTCTTATAGATCAAATTTGATTCGTGTGAGTGACCGTTATGTTGATAAGTGTCCAGGCTACAAAGATTACCGGTTTGGTTCATCTAACTTTTCGGAAGATTGGATGTGGCACATTTGGCAGAAAAAATCTAGGAATCTCCGTGTATTATAGGCCGATGTGGCGGATTTGGCAGGTTTGGCAGATTTGGCAGATTTGGCAGTAGATTTAGTCAAAACTCTGATGTTTAATTAATCTAATTATTAATAAATAAGATAATAAATTAAAATAAATATACCCAGTGAAAAATGGCACTTTTGGCAGGTTTGGCACATTTGGCACCTGCCATTTACTGCCATACTATATTACTTGAATTAAAATTATAGAGCGTGATTAAAGTTAGGATTTAAATATTATGGTATTGAATATAAAACGAATGCAAGTTATTTAAGCTATGTTTATGTTTATGTTTAGTTTATGGTCATTTTGCAATATTATCTAGTATTGTGCTGACTTCTTTGCTCACATTGCCATCTTGAGAATATTGTACTGCTGTTCTCTCCTCCTCTAATCTTGACATAAGGCTGAAAGATGCTAAATGGCACCTTTTTATCTGCTTGCCTCATCACATTGCTTAAATCTATCAAATAGCATCTTGCCTGAAATGCCTCTCTATCGATCTTTCTTAGCTTTTTCAACTGCATTGTGTTGACAACTGCCATTGAATTTTCGGGGCCGAAGGGGCAGTCAGCCTCGAAGAAATGTGTGAGTCTATTGTTCATTATGAGTTGTGAAATACTATTACCAATTCCTCCACTGATAGTTTTATGAGTGTCTGCCTTCACCATTTATTTTAATATTTAAATCATAACTTTAATCACGCTCTATAATTTTAATTCAAGTAATATAGTATGGCAGTAAATGGCAGGTGCCAAATGTGCCAAACCTGCCAAAAGTGCCATTTTCACTGGGTATATTTATTTTAATTTATTATCTTATTTATTAATAATTAGATTAATTAAACATCAGAGTTTTGACTAAATCTACTGCCAAATCTGCCAAATCTGCCAAACCTGCCAAATCCGCCACATCGGCCTATAATACACGGAGATTCCTAGATTTTTTCTGCCAAATGTGCCACATCCAATCTTCCGAAAAGTTAGATGAACCAAACCGGTAATCTTTGTAGCCTGGACACTTATCAACATAACGGTCACTCCACGAATCAAATTTGATCTATAAGACTTTCTAATTAGTGGCAGTTAGATTACTATACATTTGAACTCTTTATTTTATTTTCACAATTTCCCAAATCAATTCTATTTTGGCAATATTCAAAATTTAATTAATTTTAAACTCGGCACTTTTTCATAAGCCAATATTTTATATTACAAATATGCATGCTGAATTTGAATAATTTCAAATTCAGTTGTTTTTACAAGCAAATATTTTCATATTTTTAATATATTTGATGATTTTAAATAATTTTAAACTTTTTACTCAAAAAAATTGATCCTAGATAGAGCATTTGCATCACCACCTAGAACTCTAATGATTGATATAATTATCATTTGAAGTCAAAATTAATTTAAAACAGTTGAATTTATTATTTTAAAGTGTTTGCGCTTATAATTTCTACTCTAATTTATAATCGGGTTCGCTTGAGACCTCATCGTGATAACTTTATTATTAATATTTTTATTTATTTAAAAATATCAAATAATATAAAGAAAT
Source organism: Oxytricha trifallax (assembly GCA_000711775.1). NCBI lineage: Eukaryota > Ciliophora > Spirotrichea > Sporadotrichida > Oxytrichidae > Oxytricha > Oxytricha trifallax. Next base: position 7,962 of record ARYC01010538.1, on the reverse strand, counting down.
CTTATTATTCTGCATGAAATCATACATACAAATAATTAAAAATAATAAAATGTCATAGCAGATGAATAATAACGAAAATTAAAAATGTAAAATTCAATTTTAATATAACGACTTGATTAAGTTTATTAAAACTTGGTGTAAAGTATCAAAATATTAAAGTTTAAATACAGAAAAATGTATTTTCAAACATATATAAATGTAAGATTAAATTTTGAAAAGAATTTACATTTAATGCGTATATTCTATTCATTAAAAATAGTAAAACTATTATATTTTTAAAAATATCATATTATTTTTATTTTATTAATTTAAATTACTTCTACTTAACTTGAAACAACCGTAAAGTTTAGTCCATTAATAAGTGTTTTCTACTTTGATTTATTCATCTAAACTATTTAAATTTTTATTTTTTCACTCCTATTTAGATCCGGTGTTTTTAATTAATGAATAAACGTACAGTAGTAATGGAAGTCAAAAGATAAAATTTTAGTTATTCCAAAATTTATATGTATATTCAAAAAGTGTATGCTTTTAATTCATAACAATGGGCGATTAAATGGAGCCCTAAGAAGTAAAAAAGCACGTATAATTTAATAATAGAAATTTTAATCCATTGTAATAAATATTTCTTGATCTAATTCTTGATCTTATGAGAGAGAGGGAATAATAAGAGAAAAGAAGTAAAATTAACTCAGTCGCTGGTGAGATAATAAATTGAAACAATGCCTCTTCAACTAGGATAAAAGAGATAAGATGATATAGAGAGGAGAACAGAAGATAGCACTTAGAAAACCAGAATTACAATTCTACTCGAACAAAAAGAAATCAAGAAATTAAACTGAAAAATATGATTAAATTTATGATAAATATCAGACATTATGCTAATAATCAGTTTAATTTTGAAATTCAAGGGCATTTTCAGTATAAAATTATGAAATTCATAATTTTTTGTTAATATTTGCACTTAATTCATTTAATCTTCTTTAACTAACTTTACTACTCTATATTCAAATCATTTCAATTTAAACATTGGGAAACTCAAAATAATGTCAAAGAAAAATTAGTAAAGTGGATAAACTAAACAATGCTCTCCGACATAGAGCCTCACTTGCCTCCTTATTGAACATTCAACATATCACCTTGTTAAAAATAACATCTGAAATATTAATCTCAGTGATGTAGTTACTACTTATAACTATGTGATAGATCGAGCTAGGAATGTTGATCTTATTCAAGTGATCAAGTTTATCTTGGGCAAATCTTGAAACATACCAATACTCTTTACATGTGTAAACCAAGAAGATATGCGGTAGATTTGGAGTATAGTTCAGATTTAAAAGATATACCGTTAAGAAGTATCTATAATACCGTTTAAAAGAATTATCTGTGAAATTTATAACCTGTTAAAAATATTTCTAAATGATGCTTTTATTTTAACTTAAACTTTAAACAATTTCGAATAAAATGTATTCAAAACACTGATTTTGCCTGTATATTGGTAAATGTTCAGGGCGTGTATTGAAATTATGAATATCAGCAAAACTGGCAAATGTAGCTAACTGTAATCAGCATGTAGCTTAAAATCTATATGCTGTCATAACAGCTCTCTCTCTAATAGCATCAAATAAAATTTTATAATAACTTTTAATTAACACGCAAAATATACACTAATTACGAATTAAACTCATTACACTCCATTAATTAACTTAGTTGATATAAAAAGATGTTGAGGATTCTATTGAAAATTATAGTTTATATTTATTTTAGATATTTTTAAACAATTAATCAATGTCTAACAATAAATTTTATTAAAATTAGAATAAAAATTATTTAATTAGATATCTTCACAATAAATTAAGTTATAACTCTCACAATAACTAACTTAATGTAAAATATTGTATTGATAAAATACAAAAGATTGGGAATAAAATATGTGAAATATATTACAACTGATATTAAATTAATTATTATAGAATAGTTTTAACTTATATACAAAATGTCATAAATTATGAGATGAGAAAACGCGATTATAATTTCTCAAATAATAACTGTCATTGATTAATTTAATGAATTTTATATTTTCATAATCTCCAAATTTGATCTATTTCTGCGAACAAACAACTGTGAGAATAAATCTGTACTGATTCTATAAATATTATTTCTTTCAAATTGAATTGTAAAAACGGTGAAGAGTTAATCTATTTTCGTTATTTTTGCATCATAAATATTAGTTTTGTTTTATAAGATATATATCATAACACTTAAGTATGTATGAATTTACGTGAATATACTATTACAAACAACTTGAAAAGGTAAATCAATAATAGTCAAGAATACAAATATAAATAATTAAATTTTACTTAATTTAATAGCTAGTTTTTGGGCTAATCTCTCTGCATCATTTTGAATTATTTTATCAAAATATTATCAGCTTCTATTTAATTTAACATAACTTTTAATTTTTAAAAGATAAATGCATAATTATAAACGAGTGTCTTAAATCAATTACAATAAAAAGGACACTCAGAAACAATGGTTTAAAAAAGTATGAAGTAAAGCTATCACTAATTAAATTCATTAGTATTTTAGAACTAGTAAGCTAGATATTAACTTTAACCATTGAATAATTAAGAAATATTATCGAAAATACACATAAATATAACCAAAATAAATACCTTTACTTGTATTATTGAAATACATTTGAAATGAAAAGTTTAGAGGAGTACAATTTAATTTTTTAAATTATGAATTATAACTGCCTCTTATGAGAAATACTCCTAATTCAAATTTGATTTATTTAAAATTATGATAAAAATAAATAATTAATTGATTTATTAATTTATTACAATTATCTGTGCAGATTGTGCAAAAATTTAATTATAAAAACAAAGGGCTTGGCTGTGTGCAAATATATTAATATTAATTAGACAAATAATTATAAATATGATGATGTCATTTTAAATCGTGCTCCTCAGCCTCAGTGTCTCTTGAACTAATTCTATTTTAGTTGATATCTTTGCCTGCCTTGTCTTGTGTGTCTTCGCTTCAAATACATTCTTCCTCAGATCTTTTCAAAAGATAGTTTGCCAGCTGTACAGCATTGAAGGGGAAATTGAGCTTTCCTGATTTGCCCTCTACCTTAGGTGACACTATGAAGTATCTCCTCTCGGAGCAATCTTTTTCATCTGCAGACATTCTGTTCCAGGGTAAGTCATTAGTTGTAATGATTGTGCAGCAGTCTTTGAATAGCTTTATTCTTGCTTTTGAAATACTCTCTGCATGCAAATACTTTCTCTTGAAATCTTAATGTAAATGTACACTTTGTTGCTCTTGTCATCTCTAAAGACATTGACCTCTGCTAAAGATGCTTAGTTTGATTAAAGCTTCGAATGAATCTTCCCAGCCATACTTAATGATACAGATCCCGCTATCAGCAAGAAAAAATCGTGTCTGTAATTGTACTATTTATAGTTTTTTGACATTTCTAAATCATTTGGAAGCATTGAGTTTTTAAAATGATAAAGTGCTTTTCATTCAAATATTTATTTCTTGACATCTTCAAGCTTATAATTATTTGTCTAATTAATATTAATATATTTGCACACAGCCAAGCCCTTTGTTTTTATAATTATATTTTTGCACAATCTGCACAGATAATTGTAATTATTAATAAATGAATTAATTATTTAATTTGGTCATAATTATAAATAAATCAAATTTGAATTAGGAGTATTTCTAATTATAGGCAGTTATAATTAAGAATTTAAAAAGTTATATTGCATTCCTCTTAATTTTTCATTTCAATATTATTATATTTAATTTGTTTTATTTATGTTAATTAATATTGACTTAATAATAAGTTATACATAAATGTTTTATAGTTATGTTTGTTTAAAGCATTTTAACACATACTTAAATGAGAATATTGTAAAAATAAACTCCTAAAATATAGTATAATTTAACATTTACTTGCTATAACATTCAATACCCCAAAATTCTTTCAGTAAATTGATTGAGTTTTTGATTGTAAAAGTAGACTATAAGTGCATACTTTATTAGGGTTTTAATAGGGTTTATGTATGGGTTTAATGTTTAAATATAAGTAATTTAAGTGAGTATAACAAGCGAGTTTTTAAGATATCTCACACAATCATAAGCTTAGAGTCATGTGGCAGTTCTCTGAATTTTATCTTTCTAAGATGATGTTTAATTTTTTCTATTGTTTGTTAATTTTCTTAGCTTGGCTTGATAATAGTTGAGTATGCAAGTTCTCTGAAACCTCCATTTATTTTATTTTTATAGAGATATTGTTTGATTCTCTACTTAGAATCTCTCCCACCCCTGCAGCTAAAGTATTCGTTTCTTGGCATGTCGCTCTCTATTATTGTAGGAATACATTTGATTTGGGAAAATAAATAATAATTAATTAATAAATATTTTAATTCGTGGCTGTTAACTTTGTGGTAGCCTATACAATATGGTGCTTGTTCGATAGAGAATTTAAAATCAGCTGGACTTTACTATTGGCGGTACCCCTCTATCGCATCCCCAGAGCGAGATAACTTGAGTTTAATTTTGGGTGATTTGTTTAGTGATTTTAATGTCAAAATTAAAGTCGGTTTATCTCGCTTCAGGAATGCGATAGAGGGGTACCGCCAATAGTAAAGTCCAGCTGATTTTTAATTCTCTATCGATCAAGTACCATATTGTCTTGGTTTCCAGAAAGTTAACTGCCATGATTTTGAATATTTAATTATTTAATTATTATTTATTTTCCCAAATCAAATGTATTCTTACAATATATTACTGCTAGAGCCCAGATATCCCATTAAGTGTCTCCATCTCTCCAATCCTCTCTTTCTGGAAATATTCAGGAGTGCCGTATACATTTCCTTATGCAGAGGCTTGCACTCTTTGTGCTCTGTTGAATTCAATAATGTAAACTCTAAGAGGCTGAAAGTTCATCATGATGTTCTCTGGCTTTAAGTCTCTATGAACATAGCCTAGCTTGTGAAGCTCTTCAATCCCCTCCACTATCTGCTATACTATCTAGCTAATTTATCTCTGACATCTATTGTCAGATAAGAATTCTCTGTAAGTCTTTTCTAATAAAGGAAGCCTGAAGGATACATGATCTTTACCAAGTAAAATAGAATAAAGCTAGATGATATGCCTGCACTCATTTAACTTTGCCTTTTAAAGAGCATAATACTCATTTGCAAATTCCATTTGGAACTTGTCATCAGCAAGGAATAATTGAAAGGATATATCTTATAAGCATATTATTCATCAGTAATGACTCTCTTCTCTATTTTATCTTCAAGGGTGAGGTAGCTTTCTAGGCAAGAATCTAAGTCAATAATTTTTAATATGGGAATCTTCATTGCCTCTATTTTAACCATGATTTTATTGATCTCAGAGACTAGAAAGTTCTTGACTGCTTTCTTCATTTTAACTTACTTCAAGACTTCAACTCTAAGAAACTCCACTAGGTTTCTTGATCTTCTCTTTTAGAGGAATCTATTCCCTGTAGGTTAATGAATAAAGACAAAACTTTAATTGTGCATTTTCTTTAAGTGCACTTTGAGGTCTCTTGTATGAGAATATTGCTTCTTTCAGAACTCACAGACATAATTCCCATCTTTCTTTTAATGCTTGAGATATAACCTTGGCATATCGTTGTGTATTTCTCTCAAGTGTCTCTAATAAGTTGATTTGTAAAGGAAAACTTTATTGCATTCTTTGCATTAATAGTCAAGTTTGGCTGGTATTTATTAATGCTCTATGGAAAGTTGTTTACCTCCTCCTCAATTTGAACAGCTTTTTTGATAACCTCCTACTTAGCTTATATTTAAATCTCAAAGCTAGACTGGTCAAAGTTGTGATAAGTAGGCTCCCACTGAGTAAAAGCTTCTCTGGTCTCTATTTTTCTTGGTTGTTGGAATGATAATTTTTATTGACTTTACCCAAGTAAAGCCGCTCTTCTCAAAAGGTTAGCGTTCATTTTAGTTTGTTGATATATTTTATTATAATAATGATAAAATATACATTGATAAACTATATTAGTCGAGCATAAGACACTCTGGTAGATTCTGGGTTGAGAGGTAAGAAAATTAAATAACTATAGAAGGCTGTAAGTTGACATATTTTATAAGAATTTTATTCGTTTTAGTAAATTAAAATACTCCTAATGAAGTTTTGTTTCTCAAGGAGGTCCTCCAAATCAAGTTTGAATTTAATTTGGAGGTAAAGTTATTATGCTTTTTTTAATTTAATTTGCTCCTAATTAAGTTTTAACCTTAAAATTTAACTCCTAATAAAGTTTGAACTTAATTTGGATGTCCTCCTAAAATAATTAAACATTATTAGGATCAATTTAATGGAGATAGTTTGATAAAAATGGTAATCAATCTGTGAAACTTGGAGCAAGTTTTTCAATGCTTCTTCGTATATCTTTTCAAGGTTGACCTCCAGTAGGTCCTCCCTATTTAGTAGTAAGATTTTAATGAACTTAGAATGGATCCATAATTTTAAATTTCATCAACATTTCTAGAAAGAGGAAGCTTATAGATGCTTGGTATAGCAAGGTAAGTACTTAGATAATATCTATATATTAACCAATATTGGATTGTTCTTGCCTACTAATAGGAAACTAAAATATCATTTTTAAAAGCCTAATTGAGTGAAGAGAAAAAAGCTTTTAAGTCTAATGAAATTAGGATGATTAAAATTCCTATCTACTCTGAAATATCATTAACAACCTATATGACGATGCTATGAGTGATCCAAATGTTGCTCTCTACCTTCCATCAAAGCTACAGCTCTCTAATAAGTTGTCAGAGAGAAACTTCTATTTTGGTGCTCTTGTAACTCTGAAACCTGAGTACTTAAATGCAATTATTTAAAAAGCTCACAAGAAACGTTACAGCATCTCTCCTGAAGAAAAAGAGAAGCAAGGTATTAAAATAAGTCACACCTGGCTGTAGGAACTTCAAAGGCATCTATTCATCTCAAGTAAGCTTAGCCTTCTATCTTTATAGAAAAACCTGGTACTGCTATATACTTGATGAAAGAGCGCAGCAAATTAAACAGAGAGAGAAAGTCTCAAGTAAGTCATGAATTGAGTAAGAGGCTCTTCAAAGATTTATAAAAGCCAGAAGAGATGAACATAGATGCAGGAGCTGGCTCTAAGAGAAGAAACATGGGCCCAAGCAAGCTTAAGAGGAAGAATAGAAAGAGAAGCCAAATCCTTTTACGGGCAAATTTAATGTGTGTACTTATTCATTCGTTTAAATCTAATACTTATTTATATACACAAAATCTCCCTTCTCTTGCGCATACTTTAGCTTTATCATCGCTGACTCTCTTAGCAGCACTCTTAATAAAATCTACTGTATCTATCTTTAAGTCGTGCATCAAGTGATAGAGTAGCAATTTCTTATAATGACCTTTCAATAACCCCCAATATAATTCAATACCATTGAACTGAGGACTGTAGGGAAGATTAAATACAGGTGTTATGTTTAGCCTTTCATATTCCTTCCTTGTGTCTTTAGTTTTATGGACAGATAAGTTATCTACAGACAGAATAATCTCTTAGTCGGCGTACTTATCTCTGAGTTATTATAAGAACTTTATGTATTATTCGGTCTTTATTGAGCGAGGGTGGATAACATAAGTCTCGAGGCCGTTATCTTCGCTTATTCCACTAAGAATTGCATGAGTTTAAACCTTAACCTTTTAATCATATACTTCAATGTTGCTATATCTTTTATACAAGACCTTGATATGAAGGTATTAACGTGAATACTGCCTCATCAGCGTGTATGAACTTAATATTATTAGTAATAGCCCTCTGCATTTAAATCGAATATATAATTTAAATTATCCTTATAAAATGGAACATTAAAGTCAATCACTCTCTTAATGCGATTGACTGTCTTGTAAGATATTCCATTCTTT
>ARYC01010537.1:0-18592 GCA_000711775.1 Oxytricha trifallax | reverse complement strand
ATTAAACCCCTACATAAACCCTATTAAAACCCTATAAAGTATGCACTAATAGTCTACTTTTATCAATCAAAAACTCAATCAAACTACTGAAAGGGTTTTGGGGTTTTGATTATTACCCTAAGTTTTTTTTTCACTCAGATGATTCTTAATGACACTGATCTTGCCTTCAGTATTGATGAATTCTATAATATGACTGATTAATTGTCTATTATTTTTTATAAAATGTATAATTAACTACTACATGACATATAATTAATTAAAAAATTTATATGCCTATATAAACCCCAAAACCCCATAGAGTTAAAATGAGTGGAGATTAGAACGCATCAATAATCCATTAAAATTTATTTATATATTTTAATAAAAAGTTTAAGTACTTCTTTCTATTTTACGTATTAATTCTAGTTATCATTAAATATTATGAATATATTGTTTTTTTAAATAATTTCAAACTATTTCTCTTAATATATACTAAAGAAAAAATTTCAAAAAACTAAATAATTGTGACGACCCTTGAGACAAATATAATTCTATTCATTTGTGCTATGATAATTATCATTTATAAATTAGAGGTAAGTTAATTCATAAGGTATAAGATCACAATAATACTATAAATGCTTAAAGATTCAGTTTTTAGCCAAAAACTTTAAAAAACTCTAACAAAATTACTTATTTAAATAATTATTTTTCTCATTTTTAGTCTACATCTTAGTATTCGAAAATTAACTTACTATTTATTCATAAATTTATCAATATTACATACAACATTTTAGATGATTACATAAAAAATCATAAAATCAAATGTTTACTTTACTACTAATCTTACAAATTCGAATTTTAGCTTCATACAAACTAGATATAATTAAAATTCGTAAAAACTTATACTTTATGATCAAAATTTATTTCTCTTCGTTTAAATGCATTTTTATTAACTTTTTTATATATACGATATAAATATTTTAGAGTTCTTTAATTCTAGAAATATTTGAAAGTAATTGTTTTTAATTGTAAGATTATATCAATATGAAATTATCATCTAGTTAAAGTATTATTTCTATAAAGTTAATAATTTTATTCATTAAAATTTTTTATTAAAAAGTCTAACTTTACTAATAAAATACAAATACAAAAATTTTCCAAATTAGTAAAATTAATTTTATTTATTATCATAAATTAACTACTACAAAAAAAATGAAATTATTTGAAGCTAAAACAAATTAATTTCATCAAAAATATATTTCTTATAAAAAAAAGATTAACTTTAGATAGAAATTAAATCTTTTAATTATAATTATGAGAAATTTTATATGATGCTTTTATAATATAAAATTTTAAAATCAAATATTCTTTGTGTACTATTTTAGATAAAAAAATTTAGAACTCAAACTATCATTAATGCAAATTTCAAAAATTTAATTCAAAGATTAAGTAAGCCAAATTTCATCATTTCATTTGTCATTTAATGCTGAGAGAATGTCTTTTTTAAATATTTTCACTTTTAATTATGGGAAAAATTTCACCATCAATTGGTGTAAAAATCCCCTTTAATGGTATTCATCAATAAATTTGTAGTACATATAACAATTAAATGAAATGTTTTATAAATATTATGAACTAAAATGTAGGAAATGTGACTGAGCTATAGAGATGCATTTGCAATCTTAAAAATAATTCTTTAACGATTCTTTATTAAATTTATGAATTGATTAAATTATAGTGATTTATATAATAAAGTATTACTATTAGTTAGACTTAGTTAAAGTTTAAAAATTATCCACAAAATTAGTTTTTATTTCTTACTATCAGAATGCTAGTTTAATAAGTTAATTTGTTAAAATTTATTAACCTAGTATGTTAAAGGTTTTCCTTAATTTATAATTTCAATTAAAATATGAAAACAATGAAAAATAATTATAAAAGTAATTATGAAGCTGCCTTGATAAAAATTAAAACAAACTATAGAGAAAATTAATTCACAAAATTAAAATTAACTTAGTAAGATAGACTTTTCCAATTCAATTAAAATATCAAAGGCATGCATTTCATGTGAACGATAGACTTATATAATAGAGCTTAAGACATTACGACAATCAATAAGATTAATTATAAGACTATATAACAATTTATAATTGACGACGTCTGATTAATTTAAGTTACTTGATTTAAAGTTTAAAACTCTAACAAACTCTCGCATAAAGGAGTTTATTATGATTGATTGTATTGCGTTGAATTGAAAAATTATTTTTAAGTTTTAGCAGAATTTACTTAAGATTCATTGTTATACCGCATTCCATTTATAGATACCATGAAACAAATAATTATAAAGATTTTTATAAATCATATATTTATTCTGTCTATTGTTATATGTCAGTTTATAAAATTAAACTATTAAATCTATAATATATTTTTAATATTTATCTTTTATTCAATAAAGTCCATGCCAGTTCAATTTTAGAGAACTTAAAGGAATTACGGTAAGTCATTAAAGGAATTTACAAACTTTAATATGAATATAACTAATATCAAAAATACGGTGCTTTATATTCTAAGAAGTCCGAGGCACCTTCTATTTTTCCAAGGATAATTATCAATAATTCATTTTAGAACTTAAATTTTTAATTGTCATGGTTTACATAGATTGCATTTAAAGAATAATTTCGTTTGTATTAATTATAATGAGTAGAGCTTTCGCTTTACATTAATGAAAATTCCTAAGTATAAATGGAGTATTTATTAAACACTTGTATTAATATTTGAAAATAAAAAGACTTATTTTATAAAACAATGCAATATTTTTAATTTGTTATTATATAAGATTGTCTTGTGCTAATAAAACTCCCAGTATGCATGATTATTTATCAAGTAAGTATTTAAAACAATGAAATCGATAAATTATTTAGACACTTTGCTTGATTATCAAACAAATTTTGGGTAGTTGATGGTATAAAGATCATATTAAGACTCAAGATAAGGATCAAGTAATTAATATAAAAATTTGTTTCCTCATTAAATCACTCCAATTTGAAATTAATGCTATAAGCTTTAGTAGGCAAAGATGAACGATCAATTTAACAAGATTAACAATGCAAATGTTTTAATTATTTTTGTTCAAAGTTATAATACTAAATGTTAGAAAATTATAAGATTAATTATAAAAGCAGTTGATGTTGATAAGTATTGTATATAAATACATAAAGTTAGTTATTTGTAAAACTTATTGGACCAATATATTAATAATGCCATCACATTTTAATAAATGATTGTAGCTATATAATTTACTGATAATAAATTTATGATATCTATTATGGACACTTAATCGTATGTTTAATTAAAATAAATACTCAGACAAATTATCGTTTATCAGAAATGTTTTTAATTTTATTTTAAAATTATATAGAACAATTATTAACTAGATTTAATGAAGCTATGGAACTACTATTTATTTGAAAAGAAAAACCATATCTTATAGAATTATCTTCTTATTATGCTATAAGTTTATTAAATGGCAGGGACTTAGGCAATTTTTCCTCCAAGAATTTCAAACTTTTTCTAAAAATTATTGTATTATTTACTATGATCCTATTTAATTATTTAATACTGAAAGCTATAGAATAGATAGTTAATAAATTTTATTGTAGATTTAGTCTATATCAATAATTCTAAGGATTTCTTGATTTTCAGTATTGTATACTTTCAATTATACTTTATTCTTGAGGAAGCAAAACGGTGATTGCACTTTGATTAATGACTTCAAATTTGCTATTAGAAAGGATTAAATGACGATTCACTTCAAATAAACATTTTGACAAATTGAAATTTCATGAAACAATCTAATCTTTTAGTAATTTGATTCTTATATCTACTTTCATAGATGAAACGATTAAATTATATATCCTTTCCTATCAATATCAAACTTTTGAATTAAATACCTTTTAATATAATAGTTCATTAAAATACTGAGTTACTTGTTAATTTAACTAGCTTTAACAATAGTCCTTTACCGGTTTCTTAATCTTAATTTTTAATAATTATTCTAGATAAATATGCTGAAACTTTTATGATTCTCTTGCATTTTAATAAGATCGATGTCACCTAATATATATATATATATAGTATTTTATGTAATACCCATAGAGAATAAATTAAAAAGCACATATGCTGAAGGTTATTAAATTAAAGTACTAAAAACAACAAACTTAATGAGATTAAATAAAACCCCAAAATATTTTTTTTAAATTAAAAAGTGATTATTAATAATTCTTAATTATTAATGCATCAATAGTAGTAGTAATAAAATACTTTAGATAAAATATATTGATTAATATTTAATAAATTAATTAGATTTGTGTTTTGAAGTTATAAAAAATATTCAATTATTATTTTAAATAATAATCTCTCCTCCTTACCTCTCTTCGATTTCATATACTTTTTAATGAAAAATCTATGCATTTTATCTTTGATTGTTTTATAATTTATCTTCTTCATTTTCTTCATCTATGTGTGAATTTGATAATTAATTTAGTGAAAATACTTAAATTTCTTTAGTTTTTTGAGAGAAATTCTCTGAAATCATAGGCATCTCCTTTAAAATTTTGAAGAAAATAAGTATTAGATTCATTATTATTAAATTAGAAAGGTGGATTCAAGGTTAATACCAAAATTGAACTATATATATAAACCCCAAAACTCCAATACATATATGCGTGATAGATTTATAATTTGTTAAGTGATGATTTAATATCGATAAATAGCGAAATTCCAAACTTCACAATTTAACTTATTATAGGGCCTTCAAAGTTCAGTTTCCAATGATCAGTAATGTGTGAAAAAAGTTCGAATTTTATTTCGGTCCCATACTTTACCATTGGATAGAGCACAGTGCGTAGATGTAGAATATGTGGTCCTTTCCCTACTTTTGACATCTGTGAGCTGAGTTGCGTCATTTGCAAGGTTCATGGGGCACTCGTTTTGAACCTCCCTCTTTTCCTTAATTCAAATTTTAATTAAATTATTAATACTATTAAATTTTAAAACTTAACTACTGTGGTGGAATTCAAAGGACCATAGTCTCGTTCATGTACACTTGCTTTAGCTCTCAATTCCTGCAAAAGCGTAGACTTCATGTCTCTTTTGCCTGCGGTCATTATTTCCAACCAGTGCAATAAAATCCCAAGTTTAATCGAGCAGGGGTTTTGGGGTTTTGAAGGGCTATAAGCATTTATTATTAAGCTTATTTTAATTCAGCTAAAATTTTATCGATTTAAACAAAGAAATTTATCAATTCTCAATCTAAAGCTAATACAATTCAAATACAATATATATAAACTTAGATATATTGATATATAAAGAACAAAAACTATTTATTTAAATTATCTTATTGTATATAAATAAAATTTATTTCTCAAATTTATCTATTTTACTCTTTATAAATTTATACTCATATTTTATTCCATAAAAATAAAGCTTATTTATTTATTGATATTTTTTAAGAAGAATTTATATTTAAAGTATAAAATATATGAATCTCAAGTAATATAGCTTAAATTGTCAATTTATATTGTTTTTATATCTATTTTTATATATAGTAAATTTATTTATATTGATACATTTTTTTAGAATTTGAAGAAATTTTGAAATCAATCTTAAGAAATTTGTGAATTGGAAACAAATTGATGGTCGGAATTCCACATTGAATCTTATAAATTTCACAAATTGATCTGATGGCAATCTACTTTCAATCATAAATTTGACTACTCAATTCTAAATATTTCAGATTCGACACAGCTGCAATTCTCAAATTCCGAGGAAATTTCCTTTTGCAATCTTCAAATTTGGAGATTGAATCTCAAATATAAGCAAATTATCTATAAATATAAATTAAAAAATTTAAATAAAAAAATTCAAATTTAATCAAAAAATTCTATAAGAAATAATCTAAACTAAAATTGTATTTATATCTATACATACTTTTAAATTTATCCTTTTTAATTTAGATTAATTGGATTCTTAATATAAAATCTAAACATAAATTTAATCAAAGAAATGGCTACTAAAAGTTAAAGATGAACTATTTTATAAAAATATATCTATATAAAATGTAAAAGTTATAGTAAAATTTTCGTTTATATATTTCTTATATATAAATTAAAAAAATTATCTTGGATTACTAAAGTTAAATTTAAATTTGAAATTAAAAATAAAAATTTTTCATATAAAAAATTCAATAGTAGCAATTATACTATATATAAATTCAATTTTATCAAATTTGATGTTTACTTAAATTATTTAGATATTATAAATCAATTTATATTTCTTACAATTATATACATATAAAAGTTATTTATAAATGCTTATAATTTATCGAACAATTAATATGAAAATATAATTTAATATAGAGTCATTTTATAAATCCATTTATTTCTCATTATATAAAAATAGCTAAATTATGAATATTATAATTATAAAATTACCCTATTAATTTATTTTTATATTTTAAATATATAAATACTTACCTTGATAATTAATGAGAGTATTATGAGCAATTTAAAAATTTTTATTTGTATTTTTCATTAATTCTTGAATATTTTATATTGAATCTAATTTGATTTAACTTCAAAGTCAAATATGTTTGAGAATGTATTGATCATTTTTGATTTGAGCAAACGAATTCTTTGTTGATTGTAAATTGAATCCTGAATTGGAATGAGATTTGATTATTGATAATTTCCAATTTTATTGTTGCATTTAAAATTCCACACAAGATTTGAGTCATTCTGATTTCAAATTCATCTCCAATTATACCTAAAAAATGTTAAAAATATTTAAAAAGAACTAAACGAAAAAACTGTATACAAAGAATCTTGGTCCCTAGTAGAACACTACCCGCTGGCCAAGCGAGCTGCTTATAGCAACGTGTTCACTCAAGGGGGGTAACGATTGGTCTACTCGTTACGATGTTGCATAGACTAGGGTTTGAATCCAGTCTAACTGAAGCTGCAACAACAAACTCTGAGATAACAATGTACACAAGCCCTCGGGTCGGCACAACCAAGTTCTGAGGGGAATATAACTACGATGCAAGAGACACTGGTAATACTTAAATCAACTAATTTTTTTGATTTTATTAAAATATTTATTTATTTAATTTATTATTATGTTGTTATACAACTTAGATTTTTGAGTGAGGGGTTGCTAAATTTAGGTCAAGTTTATTAAAATCTATTTTATTATTTTAACTTTATTTTAAGTTAATTTTTATTTTTATTGACTTACTATTCCAAATAGTAAGTCATCTCCCATCCGCCTATCTTTTTAAGGCACAACATTAATAAGTTCATAAAAATTCTTAAACTTATTTTTAAGAATATACGGCATTTAAGGTTCATCCTTGAACCAGTAGGGTCATTAAGGAAAATTCCAATTTCCTGTTTAATTTAAAATAAATTAAATTTATTTTATTTTTTATTTAAAATAATTAATGCTTTATCATGCATTTTTTAAAAATATCCACTTCAATTTATTATTATAATCTTTTTATTTATTGTTAATTTATATAGATTTCTAATGTTCGAAAAATTGGAATCATGCTTAGTTGTTTGCTAAATACTTTTACATTTATCATTCAGCAATACTTAGTCTAAGTTTTCTTATGTATCAATAATTTTATAAGATTAAATAAAATAAATTTCTAGTATATTTATCAATTTCTAATTCTTTTCTTTCATTATTTTTAGTAAATAAGCTTAATATAGTTACTTATGATAATTAAAAGTCTTAATTGAAATATAAATTTAAATCTATTTTAAATTAACTTATTTATAAATTAAAAAGCATATTTAAGTTTAACAATGAAATAGAATACTTGAAATTAATTTATTTGTAATTTATTTGAATATATTAAATTAGTCTTATAAGAAATGTTCTTTAATTAATTTTATATTTTATTTAAATTTTTTCTTGTTCAAATACAAATGAATAGTGAAGTTGGCTTATTAATTCTAAAGCTTTAATGGGAAATAAAACTATAAGAAATCTTGATATAAGGAATTAAGTCTTATAAGGAAAAGTTTGACATAAAGTTTTTATGTAAATTCTTATGATAAAAAGGGTTTGAGTATTATCTTATATGATTTTGATTTTTCCCTCTAATAAACCTTACTTAATACTTAAGTTCAAATCTTCTAATAAAGTCACAGGTCTTTAAGTGAGATAGATTCCAAAGCAGCAGTTAAGACATGATAGTAGCATCTTCTTACTAGATTCTGATTTATTCTACTTATATTCATGCCAAGCTCTTTCATAAAGGCGGCCCAATAACCTCTATAAGGGTTAACTGATCATAACTTACTTTGATTAGGCTCTTGTGTTCAAAGGATTCAGGTCTCTGTTCTTAATCCAAGAGTACATAAGCTCTGCTGGAGCTAGCCTGTAATGATAAGGCCCAAGAAACATGAGTGGTAATTTGAGATTGTCATACTTTGCCATTACTTCTTTAGATCTGTGATAGGGAGCGTTATCAATCATGATAACAGTATTCTTTCTCTACTCCAAATCTATTTCATCTAATGTAAGTGCAAGCTTGCACAAGAAGTACATAAATGAGTGTTGATTGGTTCTTCCCCTATTCACAGTATAGAACAACTCTCCAGTACTTGACACTCCAATAATCAAGTTCATTTGACTAAGTCTCTAAGATTTTGTAACTCTATTCTTAACATAAGGAGCTGTTCAGCCTCTTCTTCTCTCATCAGTCTAGTGCAATACTGATTATCAATGTTAATAATTCTCTTGCCTTCACTTAGAAAGAGTATGAATTGTTAGGCTGCATACTAGCGTTGAAGCTTACTACTGTTGGTGTTATGAAGGTTCGTTATCTACTTAACTTACTTGTAGGTCATCATTAGTTCATTCTTAAGGAACCTTCGAATCATCTACTTAGAACAGTGAAGCTGGATCTTTGACACTAAGCTTTTCTGTATATCTGATATTTAGATAGGCACTTAGTCATAAGTAAGCATATTCACTATATGAGTGCGAGCCCTGCTGTGCAGCTTCTTATACTTGCCTCTATTAACTTACTTAAGATTCCAAAAGTTCGCTTTTTTTAACGGATTGTTAAGGTACCTTCTTAACTTATAGTATGAAATGCCAAGCCTCTTCATAATCTGCTAGCAGTTTAGCTTTTCAGACATCCTTAGTCTATGAGATTCCTGAGCCAGCTTTAGCTCTTTTTGCTGCTGCTCCTTTTCTTTCCTCATGATCTTGAGTTATCTTCGAGGCACTATAGCTTAAAGCTAAGTATGCTATCCAAAGACTGGAAGTGAGTCTTTCATTTTATGGTTCTCTAATACCTTCTATTCTAATTCCTTCATATCAATTAAAGGGGCTCTTTCGAGCATACCTTAAGGTTCTAATTCTGATTAGGTATAGTCAGTGTAGATCTCAAGTGTGATCTGGCCAAGAGTCTATATTTAGTGGCCATCTAGTAACGATTCCTTAAATCCTCCTAGTTTACTTACTCTATAGGTTTCCTTAGGATCAATAATAAAGCCTTTGAAATTCAAAGATTCTAATGAATCTTCCAGATCATAGTAGTAGTTAAGCATCTCTTTTTTGCTTACAGTCTCTATCTCAACATCAGCAACTGTAATGTTCCTTTAGTATAACATATTGGTTGTTATGTAATCTGCAGTATTGCTTTCATCATCTGTTTCACTACTTGAGCTTCGCTCACTATCTGAACTACTAGAGCTTTTATCTTCTTCCTCTTATTGGAAAAATTCAACCAGCTTAGACTATCTCTTTTTAGAACTTGATTCCATAAGTTCAGTGCTTAATTTCCTAATAATGAATTACTTTGGTGCTGGTAGGAAATCCGCATGCGGAAATCGGATCATGCTGAAGGCATTTCATAATAGTGAAAATGACTATCTCATTATAGTAACAGTGCTGTCTTCATGAGCCAATATTTGGCTATTTAAAACGGCTGATGGCACCCTCCTATTAGAATTTAATGAACCAAGCGTAACTTACTGGCATCGATGTTTAAGAACTAGCTTAGAAGTGCAAAAGCAAGAAAGAACTCTACAACTTTCTCACCCAGGATTGTCGGGCCTTCTTACCCAAGCTGATTCAACCAACATTTACTTCTTCAAGTCCATCATAAGAGCAAAGAAGGAGGTAAGCATCTCTCCTTAATTGTAACCGTCTTCATAGTACATCAGAAGAGAAGACGTCAAAGTGTCCGCAGTGCCTCACATAGAGGGACTTACAGTCCAGGACTTCCTCGATTATGCGAGAGACATCCCCAGACTACTCAACTTTCTCCCTGATGAGCGAGACTGGGTCCACTTAGACAGGCAATGGATCTGTGATTTGCTCTATACCTTAGACACCGACGGTGTCACCAACATGATTCACGATGCAATGCTTTAACGGAAAGAAAGGCTTGAGCAAAGCAGAGACCTAGTCATTGAAATGAGACCTGAATTTGTTGACGCACTCTCTAGATGCCTCAGCTTCAGCAGTAAGTTTACTCTCTTTACATTTCCTTTGTAGCCGAGAGAGGCAAAGCAGTGAATCTCATGAAGGACTCATCTAAAAGAAAGAGAACAAGAGATGAAATTGAAGAGGTGAAAGATTATGAGACAGCCTTGAAGTCAGACAGACAGCTCTTTCTATAAGAAACTAAGAGGCTGAAGCAAGAGCATGATAACTTGGAAAGTGAAGTACTTGACTTACGCAAAATGAAGGAGCAAGTTATGCAAGACTTCGGCTCAGAATCTGGAAGGGCAGGTGCAGAACTTCAGCCTTTGACTTCTGCTGGTCTCTATTCTCATCCATTCTCTGAACACTACTAATAGAAAGAGTTAGAATATGGTGAATTCTTTTAGAAATTAAGCTTTATAATCATCTTCTTTTTAATCCCTCTCTTTAGGGGTTCCTATGGTCTATATCACTTTTCAAGTTTCTCTTTTAATTTGAAGCCTTCTTCAACCAGGCTTCCATACTTTCTTTGACCTCTTCATGCTCCTTGTAAGTTTCACTAAAAGACTTGTCTCTGCAACTCCTCCTTACAAGTATAACTCACTTTTCAACTAAGTCCTTAATCTGCTCTGCCTTCTCATAAGCCTTCCTACTTCTCTTATTATTTCTTTCCTTCCTTGCTCTTCGATCTTTCTCTGCCTGGCTCTTAAGTGATCTCCTCATATTGGCGCCTCACGCCGTTTTAGAAGATCTTCTCAACTTCAATAATAGGCTTGTCTTAGAGCACAGGGTTCTGGCTCATCTTCTCTACAATGAATTCTATGATAGAAGGTTAATAGAACCCTAATTTACTTTGAGTGTCTGGCTCTTCAGCCACAGCTTCAGTTTTCATTTCCTCTTCAGAGTCCTTCTTTGCTTCCTCGATATCCTTTTTGGCTCCTATGAAAGAACTTTCTACTTTTTCGACTATCTTCTCCACTATAGCCTTTACAACTGCAACTTAATGATCGATGGCTATAATCTATTCAGAAGGAACTTCGGGCTCCTTTGCTTGATGATTAATATCCATATCAATAGCTTCTTATTTGTCTTACAAATTAAATTATACTTCATTGAACTTTTTGTCTAATATAAGGTCGATCTCATTCTACTCTACTTAAAGAAGCTACTCAGCACTATCTTTGGAGTTGATTCTATACAAAACTCTTTGGCATCTGCCCTTAGTATTAAGTCTTCCAATTCTTCCTATAATCTGCTCTTCATACCTTTTAGAGAAGACATCTGCGATGATGAGGTAAGAACCTCCGTTCTAGTTGATTTCATCATTCGTCTGAATGTCAGTCCCTCTTCCATGAGCTTCTTTCAGCAAGTATATTCCATATTCCTTTTTCGCATTCTTCATTAGGTATCTGCCTTCAATCATGGATTCGATATTGGCGGCTTGCCCTCTGCTTAAACTTGTGAAGTCGTAGCCCGATCTCAAGAGGCCTATCTCTATTGCATTATAGTTAGTTGAAGCCACTATTAGAACTGGGGATTGGCTTAGCTGCTCTATTATAATTTCTTTGATCTTAGCCAAGTAATCACTCTAATTAGTGCTCACAAACACATCCGGGTATTGAGTCTTTTTATTTCCCTATAGTTTATCAAGAGTGGGAAATACTACAGGTGTAGCTTGAAAAGCTAGCTTTAAACAGTTCTCTTCAGTAAAAGAGAGATTGCTTCCAGAAAATCCTATCACTTTATGAGCTTGCTGAAAGTACTCAAGAGAGTTGATTATAGTATCAACAGAGCCATCAAATATAATCCAGTCGTACTCGTCCACTAATACGTAGCTTTGCTACTATACACTCACAGCCTTGCTGTTCTTTTGCATCTTCTTTAATTAGGGCTAAGTGTAGAAATAGATGCCAGTATCTTTGGCAAAGAAGTTTAGATTGCAATTAAGCTATATTGCTTTAATGACTCTCTAGTATCGTTTGAAGTCTCTTTGCACTAAGTGCTCATTCTTGCTGAGTATAAAGACTGATCTTTAAGTTTTAAGAGCAATAAGGATTGCTAAAGCAATGCATATTAGGGTCTTGC
Organism: Oxytricha trifallax; assembly: GCA_000711775.1. Lineage (NCBI taxonomy): Eukaryota > Ciliophora > Spirotrichea > Sporadotrichida > Oxytrichidae > Oxytricha > Oxytricha trifallax. The sequence continues at coordinate 6,022 of ARYC01010537.1, read as the reverse complement.
CATTGCCAATACCAAAATGAATGAAGTGATTGCTGTTAAGGTTGTCACAGATATAGTTTAAACATAAGACCTGAGAGCAGTAGAATTTGAAGCCTAAATTTTACTCCAAAGTTTCTAATTTGGCACTTACTCTTAAGAGTTCTTTGGAGACCTGCTATTGAATCTGGATGCTACTTGGTTTTATAAGTTCTCATTCTTGAATAGCTAAAGAAGGTCATTAACAGCCTTTTCAGAGAAGGCTTCCATAGTGCTTGGTAATTTCATTATTCTATCAAGGTCAGATCTGTCACAGTTTAGACAGTTGTCAATATGTGAATGCTTAACTATGCATTTTTCTCGACTTTTGCATTCACAATCAACTACTATACTTTCCTGATTTGTTCAATCTTCCCTGCCCATTATTGATCTCTGCTTTGCAGTCTTTAAGCAAGGCCTTTCATAAAATGCTCCATTGAGACTTTGTCGATGACTTCTTGCTTTTATAAGAAGTTGCCCTTGTTGAAGATATGTTGTCTTAAAGACTCTAAGTTAGGGGCAGAGCATAAGGCACATATTCTTACAGAGTACTCTGTATACTCTACAGGAATGTCTCTTATAAGGTTCAATCCACAGTCTTGCTTAAGCAAGATAATAAAAGGCACGTTCATTATAAAGAAGGAATTTGGTATTAGTTTGATGACCTAAGGGTCAATTGATCAGTAGTGCCATGTTTAAGCCAAAAGCTGAATGATGCCTGGATTAGAGTCGTTTAGCTTCTATACTATAGGAAGCTGCTTACTTATACATGTTGCCTCAGTAATATAGACTAATTTGGCTAAGCCTATAGCTTGTCTAGCATTGGTTTACCTTATAAGTAAGAGAATTGCTTCTTATATTAAGTTCTCTTCTGCTGGTATTTTTCCCCTGTATAGTAACTGAGGGCAGCCAAAAAGATACGCACCTTGGAATTTTGGTCTTGGTTTTAGTTACTTGAGATCAACTCTGTAATTAAAAAGAAGAGCCCTTGGTTCACTTAGGGTTTATTTGCCATCTCAAAGTGGTAAAGGAACGAGAAGAGTGATTGAGTATTGAGGGCCATTATTTCTTGAAGGATCTGTTCCTTTTATTAATAATTTGATTATTTGAAATTTTCAAAAAGTTTTGCCAACATCTTATGGCCAATGATTGAGGCATAGTTAATAACCAGTTAAGGTAAGGGTCTTAGAGCTTGAATTGATTCACTTGCTTGCTGAGCTCACAGTAGTCTGGAACTCACTTACCTTCATTTACTCGTTTGATAGGGATTGGCTAAGATTTTGAGAGACCAGTGACTAGGTATCACTGCTGTTCTTGGCTTTCTTGCTTTTGTTATTGTTCATCAACTTTCTCACAACGATATTAAAATCCCATATCTTTTTATAGCCTTTGAAATCCTCCTGCTACACAGGAGACTCAAATCATAGTTGTTTAAATGTAGGAGTTCCTTTGCTCTATTGATTTTGGAGCTATCTTGGGCTCCCTTGTATTCAGCTTTAATGCCCTTCACTTTGCCGCTCTCATCAATATTAGCCTTGGCTTCAAGATTTTCAAAAATTCTATCACCCTGCTCAAGAAGTTGAGCTAACTATTCATTTGAATTAATATTACTTAACTCTAATATAGGTGCTTAGTAAAGGAAAAAGCTTAAAAGCTCTTTGTTCTTCAATCTATAGGGGAAAAGACTCAGCAAGCTGATCAAACTTTTGGGCTGGATTCATGGTATTATTAAGTTTTGATTATAGTATTATAAACTGGATTTTTAAAATAAATAGGCGGATTATTAAAAATACCACTGGATTCTTCAAATTTACTATAAGAAAAACCTCTTTCCTTCACTTATCCAGTAGATTTATAGAGCTACAGCCCGCAAACCAGTTCAAGTGCATTGCTCATGTTAATACCAACATATAAAGGTAAAAAAAGTAGGCTTTCAAGAAATGGCTTACCCGCCATGGGTCTTTTGAGTGCTTTTCGAATCTAGCCTCATTGAAAATCGGCTTATTGGAAAATCAAATCTGGGACCTATTTGAGAATTCAACCCTATATACTGTTCATAATGACATATAACCAGTAGAAATGTCCAGTGAAAGTAGAATGGAAAGCAAAAGCACACATTTTCGAAAATCGAGGTCATGGTTGAAAAGGGGTCCAGACTGGATTTGGATTATAGACTTCAGACTGGATTTTAGACCCTATAAGAGGATGGTTTTATACTAAAGTTAATTTGTTTGAAAAAAATTAGTTAGGAAAGCTACTGGATTTTATGAACATATGAACTATGTATAGTATTAAGAACACTCTCAACAATTCATGAACACTACAACACACAAACCGAACTAAGCAGCATTCTTTAAGACCCTCTTTCTAAAACTCCTGAATTTGCCCTTTCAATATGTTAAATTGTGAAGTTTGGAATTTCGCAATTTATCGATATTAAATCACTATACCAACATATCTATTCTATGTGTATTTATGTATTGGGGTTTATATATATGTTTGTAGGTCACATATAAAATTAATATACAGGTTTGCATCATCCAATTCAACTAGGATGAAAGTGTTTGACTATTGATTAATCAAAATCTACCAGCTAAAAAAGAAATTAAGCTGTCAATATATTTAAAAGTTCAAATAAGACCTTAAATGGCTAAATCTCAATTGCTGAAACATTTTTAAATCGTTTAGAGACTAATGTTGTTACACTTTAAAAAGGAAAACTTACTGCAAAGAAGTAGAAGTACGAAACTGATACTTAAATCTCATTAATATTTCTAATATTGATAAAATAGATAAAAATAGGAAATTTAAGAAATACAAATTGAGTTTAAATCTATCATTAATTTTAACTGCCTCTAATTACAAACTTATGTAATCAAATTTGGGTCACTTTACTTGGAATTAGATTTGCCTCTCAAAATTATTTTTGACACCTTTGACACCGTGACCTAATATTACTCCCCGTGTATTATAGGGCGATTTGACACCCTATTTTAAGTCAAAAGCCTGATTATTAAAATTAAATCATCAAAGATAAATAATAAATTAATTAACTTAAAATTTGACACTTTTGACACCTTTGACACTTGTCAAATTTATCTTGCTTTTGACATGTGTGATAGTATTCAAGATTATTAGCAACTAAACAAATATTAAAATGGATGGAGAATGTAATGGAAATTGTGAAGTTGAACTGCTGTAAATATTATTACTTGATGGTAAAAATAACTTTAGGCTTACTCATTTGTACCAAGTAGAATATCCATTTGGCCCTGAAAACTCTGAAAATGTCGTGCAGAAGCTTAAATCAATCAACAAAAGGATTTAGTACGTGAGAGTGTATCAGGATGTTGACAATCAGAGAACTTTCATAGAATTTGAGTGCTATCCTTTAACCCAGGGCCTCCATCGCAATCATTTCAAAGGAGATAAAAGCACCTGGGAAAAGGTTTTGACGAAGCTGGGAATTTAATTCAAATATGTTGAGGAAAAGAGCATCCAAGACATACTATACTAGTTACTCAATGTAATTCAAATAGCCTGTGACAATCCTAAATTGAGTGCCGAGAAAGAAAGGCTTAGCACTATTAATAAAAGAACATCACAAACACTTTAGTCCAGCAAGACCAAGCAAGAGATGCTAGTAGAATTCACCAAGCTTGTAAAAATGGAGAAATCCTAGACGTAAATGATTATATTAAACTACATTGGAAAAACGAAAATGTCAAAATACAAATTTTAGATATAGACTCTAGGCTGAGATCGGTCTTAAAAAATCTATGAGGAACTAGACTAATACAAAGAAAATCAATCCCATTACTAGAATCTTTGAAAACTTTCGTACAAAGAATAGAACCAGATTACAGTAATACTTAGCCACTTTAACAATCAAAATTGGAAGAATGGGGTTATGCTCAAGCTTTAGATTCCTTGTACTAGGTCATAATCGCAAAGGAGGATCCCAAAAAATGCTACGTGTGGCTTTATGGCAGCAGATACAGGAAAATCAACAATAATAAGAATACTCCAACAAATCTTTGTGTGTGATGTTCTTTAGGAGGGCCAATCACACTTTAAGCTTCAAGTGGTGCCAATTAAATTCTAGCCACAGGAAGTACAAATGGATGATATGAACGATCAGCACTTCTCTAGATGCGACAGAATTGCGAAGATGAAGAGATTACTGGAAGGATAGGGCTACTCCACTGAGGCAAAATACGGAGAGGGACAATTAGTATACGTAGATTTAGAAGTGGTAATTAAAACAAATTCAATGCCCTTAGAGTAACTGAATAAGATCGATCAAGAGGCAATTAAGTCAAGGTGCCATCTAATCTCCCTGAGCGAGGTGCAGAAGCAAGCCGATAAGTCTATACCATTCAAAATGTTAGAGTTAGCAAAATACTTCATGACCAGTCTAGACGAAGAGAGAACCATACTTTAGATGTCGTAAGAGGAGGAGATCATTGAGAATGAAGAGTGAGCTAACCAAGAAAACCTATAGTCAGAGCGAGAAACTTAATTTTAAAACTTAAACTGTTTAAATACTTCATATATGCATAACATTCTCCATCCATTTTAATATTTGTTTAGTTGCTAATAATCTTGAATACTATCACACATGTCAAAAGCAAGATAAATTTGACAAGTGTCAAAGGTGTCAAAAGTGAGTTTAAGTTAATTAATTTACTATATATCTTTGATAATTAAATTTTAATAATCAGGCTTTTGACTTAAAATAGGGTGTCAAATCGCCCTATAATACACGGGGAGTAATATTAGGTCACGGTGTCAAAGGTGTCAAAAATAATTTTGAGAGGCAAATCTAATTCCAAGTAAAGTGACCCAAATTTGATTTACATAAGTTTGTAATTAGAGGCAGTTAAAATTAATGATAGATTTAAACTCAATTTGTATTTCTTAAATTTCCTATTTTTATCTATTCTATCAATAATAAAATTAAAGTCAAAAATATCATATGCTACACAAGACCGATCTCATATTATATATTGATCAATAATTATCAAATTCTTAAATAATTAAAATTGGACTATTCTATATGTGCTTAAATGATCATTTAAAAGGATTGATAATTAAAAAGGCAAGAAGAAACTGATCTAGTTGCCATAATAACTTATCTATAATTCAAAGTTGTAAAAAATATTATGATTTAATATCAAATATTAATTAAAAAAATTGGAAAAAAAAATATAAATCAAAAAGTTAATGAAAACATAATTATTGAAAAAATATTCTGTATAATTAAATAGGAATAAAAAATAAGGCATTTTATGTTACCTTATTTAATAAAAGAGAGGGTACATATTTATAAGGGAAGTTTAAACTGCAAAATTCAAAAGCTACTAAAAGGATTTTATTTAAGATCAATATATTTAATTAAATTAAAAAATTTACAGAATCTATATATAATAAAAGAATTACTATGCAGATTAAATTTTTAAAAAAAGAAATCTAAAAAAATGGTTATTGTAAGGTTTTGAAGAAATAAAACAATCATAGTAAAATATTTAAAGATTTAAATAATTTATTCTCAATAAAACTGAGACAATCTAAAAAATTAATAGAAAAAATAAATTAATAAAATTAATAAAAGACTTTATAGAAAAATATATAAATTAGAAATTGAGACATATTGATAAATTTATATTAATACATTTAACTAAAAAATATTAAGAAGTTAAAAAAATTTTGAAGATTTTTAATAATCATAGTAAAATGTTAAAATACTTAATGAGACCAAATAAATATTTTTATCATTAAAATTGTTATAAGAACTCTTTGATAATTGTATTTATTAATTGTCAAATAAGCTATTAAATATTAATTAAAGATGAATTTTACCACTTTTTAGGAGGCTCAGGTCGTGAGAAAAATAATTTTTCAAAAATAAAAAAAAATTAAATATCTAGGTCACCCAGCACTAGTGTCAATTTTGGGACGTAGAGCTCAATTTCAATACTAGAATATCTTCTGTCTCAAAGATTCA
>ARYC01010536.1:0-25303 GCA_000711775.1 Oxytricha trifallax | reverse complement strand
CAGAGAACTGTCACATGACTCTAAGCTTATGTTTGTGTGAAATATTTTAAAAACTCGCTTGCTATACTCACTTAAATTACTAATATTTAAACATTAAAACCCTTCATAAACCCTATTAAAACCCTTATAAAAGATGCACTAATAGTCTACTTTTATAAATCAAAAAGTCAATCAAACTACTGAAAGGGTTTTGGGGTTTTGAATATAAGTGCTATAATTACTGTTTTTGAGGATGCTGGACTCAACACACTCAACACTTAAAATTTTTTGAGGAAGAAATCCTGAAGATATATATAAAAATTATGAAAAAACTTGAAGATCAGCTACAGCATCTACTTGATCGATGAACAAAAATGAAAAAAATTAGAAAAGATGATAAAAAAGCAAAAATTCCATATCTAGTTAGTTGATTAGTTAATTAAATTTAAATAAGGATCTACTCAAACATTATTCAAACTAGTGACTGTTAGATCTAAACTCATGTATATTGAAGTGATCATAATAATATATGATCTCTTTTTTGATTTATTTTTAACTGACTCCCCATTTTAATTATACTCGCTTAATATTTAAACATTAAACAACTACGTAAACCAGTTTAAACCCTAATAAATTATGCACTAAAAAGCTAAATATATCATATAAATTAAAATATAATTATAATATCAGTTTTCGAATACTCTCTGATACCTTGAAGAGCCTGCATTGAATCGTAATTGAAGATTTAAAATCCGAGAAATTGCCAGAAAATTATATTAATTTTCATTTTAGATTGCAAATTTTACACTCTCAAGAACCGAAAAGTGTAAACTTATGAAAAAATTGAAGCGAAAAAATTAATTTATTTTTACAATATCACTGCTCCAACACCCTCAGATACCTTGAAGAGCCTGCATTGAATCGTAATTGAAGATTTAAAATCTCGAGAAATTGCCAGAAAATTATATTAATTTTCATTTAGACATTGCAAATTTTACACTATCAAGAACCGTAAAGTGTAAACTTATGAAAAAATTGAAGCGAAAAAATTAATTTATTTTTACAATATCACTGCTACAACACCCTCAGATACCTTGAAGAGCCTGCATTGAATCGTAATTGAAGATTTAAAATCTCGAGAAATTGCCAGAAAATTATATTAATTTTCATTTAGACATTGCAAATTTTACACTATCAAGAACCGTAAAGTGTAAACTTATGAAAAAATTGAAGCGAAAAAATTAATTTATTTTTACAATATCACTGCTCCAACACCCTCAGATACCTTGAAGAGCCTGCCATTGAATCGTAATTGAAGATTTAAAATCTCGAGAAATTGCCAGAAAATTATATTAATTTTCATTTAGACATTGCAATTTTTACACTATCAAGAACCGTAAAGTGTAAACTTATGAAAAAATTGAAGCGAAAAAATTAATTTATTTTTACAATATCACTGCTCCAACACCCTCAGATACCTTGAAGAGCCTGCATTGAATCGTAATTGAAGATTTAAAATCTCGAGAAATTGCCAAAAAATTATATTAATTTTCATTTAGACATTGCAAATTTTACACTATCAAGAACCGAAAAGTGTAAACTTATGAAAAAATTGAAGCGAAAAAATTAATTTATTTTTACAATACTCACTGCTCCAACACCCTCAGATACCTTGAAGAGCCTGCATTGAATCGTAATTGAAGATTTAAAATCTCGAGAAATTGCCAGAAAATTATATTAATTTTCATTTAGACATTGCAAATTTTACACTATCAAGAACCGAAAAGTGTAAACTTATGAAAAAATTGAAGCGAAAAAATTAATTTATTTTTACAATATCACTGCTCCAACACCCTCAGATACCTTGAAGAGCCTGCATTGAATCGTAATTGAAGATTTAAAATCTCGAGAAATTGCCAGAAAATTATATTAATTTTCATTTAGACATTGCAAATTTTACACTATCAAGAACCGTAAAGTGTAAACTTATGAAAAAATTGAAGCGAAAAAATTAATTTATTTTTACAATATCACTGCTCCAACACCCTCAGATACCTTGAAGAGCCTGCATTGAATCGTAATTGAAGATTTAAAATCTCGAGAAATTGCCAGAAAATTATATTAATTTTCATTTAGACATTGCAAATTTTACACTATCAAGAACCGTAAAGTGTAAACTTATGAAAAAATTGAAGCGAAAAAATTAATTTATTTTTACAATATCACTGCTCCAACACCCTCAGATACCTTGAAGAGCCTGCATTGAATCGTAATTGAAGATTTAAAATCTCGAGAAATTGCCAGAAAATTATATTAATTTTCATTTAGACATTGCAAATTTTACACTATCAAGAACCGTAAAGTGTAAACTTATGAAAAAATTGAAGCGAAAAAATTAATTTATTTTTACAATATCACTGCTCCAACACCCTCAGATACCTTGAAGAGCCTGCATTGAATCGTAATTGAAGATTTAAAATCTCGAGAAATTGCCAGAAAATTATATTAATTTTCATTTAGACATTGCAAATTTTACACTATCAAGAACCGTAAAGTGTAAACTTATGAAAAAATTGAAGCGAAAAAATTAATTTATTTTTACAATATCACTGCTCCAACACCCTCAGATACCTTGAAGAGCCTGCATTGAATCGTAATTGAAGATTTAAAATCTCGAGAAATTGCCAGAAAATTATATTAATTTTCATTTAGACATTGCAAATTTTACACTATCAAGAACCGTAAAGTGTAAACTTATGAAAAAATTGAAGCGAAAAAATTAATTTATTTTTACAATATCACTGCTCCAACACCCTCAGATACCTTGAAGAGCCTGCATTGAATCGTAATTGAAGATTTAAAATCTCGAGAAATTGCCAGAAAATTATATTAATTTTCATTTAGACATTGCAAATTTTACACTATCAAGAACCGAAAAGTGTAAACTTATGAAAAAATTGAAGCGAAAAAATTAATTTATTTTTACAATATCACTGCTCCAACACCCTCAGATACCTTGAAGAGCCTGCATTGAATCGTAATTGAAGATTTAAAATCTCGAGAAATTGCCAGAAAATTATATTAATTTTCATTTAGACATTGCAAATTTTACACTATCAAGAACCGTAAAGTGTAAACTTATGAAAAAATTAAAACGAAAAAATTAATTTATTTTTACAATATCACTGCTCCAACACCCTCAGATACCTTGAAGAGCCTGCATTGAATCGTAATTGAAGATTTAAAATCTCGAGAAATTGCCAAAAAATTATATTAATTTTCATTTAGACATTGCAAATTTTACACTATCAAGAACCGTAAAGTGTAAACTTATGAAAAAATTGAAGCGAAAAAATTAATTTATTTTTACAATATCACTGCTCCAACACCCTCAGATACCTTGAAGAGCCTGCATTGAATCGTAATTGAAGATTTAAAATCTCGAGAAATTGCCAGAAAATTATATTAATTTTCATTTAGACATTGCAAATTTTACACTATCAAGAACCGAAAAGTGTAAACTTATGAAAAAATTGAAGCGAAAAAATTAATTTATTTTTACAATATCACTGCTACAACACCCTCAGATACCTTGAAGAGCCTGCATTGAATCGTAATTGAAGATTTAAAATCTCGAGAAATTGCCAGAAAATTATATTAATTTTCATTTAGACATTGCAAATTTTACACTATCAAGAACCGTAAAGTGTAAACTTATGAAAAAATTGAAGCGAAAAAATTAATTTATTTTTACAATATCACTGCTCCAACACCCTCAGATACCTTGAAGAGCCTGCATTGAATCGTAATTGAAGATTTAAAATCTCGAGAAATTGCCAGAAAATTATATTAATTTTCATTTAGACATTGCAAATTTTACACTATCAAGAACCGAAAAGTGTAAACTTATGAAAAAATTGAAGCGAAAAAATTAATTTATTTTTACAATATCACTGCTCCAACACCCTCAGATACCTTGAAGAGCCTGCATTGAATCGTAATTGAAGATTTAAAATCTCGAGAAATTGCCAGAAAATTATATTAATTTTCATTTAGACATTGCAAATTTTACACTATCAAGAACCGAAAAGTGTAAACTTATGAAAAAATTGAAGCGAAAAAATTAATTTATTTTTACAATATCACTGCTCCAACACCCTCAGATACCTTGAAGAGCCTGCATTGAATCGTAATTGAAGATTTAAAATCTCGAGAAATTGCCAGAAAATTATATTAATTTTCATTTAGACATTGCAAATTTTACACTATCAAGAACCGAAAAGTGTAAACTTATGAAAAAATTGAAGCGAAAAAATTAATTTATTTTTACAATATCACTGCTACAACACCCTCAGATACCTTGAAGAGCCTGCATTGAATCGTAATTGAAGATTTAAAATCTCGAGAAATTGCCAGAAAATTATATTAATTTTCATTTAGACATTGCAAATTTTACACTATCAAGAACCGTAAAGTGTAAACTTATGAAAAAATTGAAGCGAAAAAATTAATTTATTTTTACAATATCACTGCTCCAACACCCTCAGATACCTTGAAGAGCCTGCATTGAATCGTAATTGAAGATTTAAAATCTCGAGAAATTGCCAGAAAATTATATTAATTTTCATTTAGACATTGCAAATTTTACACTATCAAGAACCGTAAAGTGTAAACTTATGAAAAAATTGAAGCGAAAAAATTAATTTATTTTTACAATATCACTGCTCCAACACCCTCAGATACCTTGAAGAGCCTGCATTGAATCGTAATTGAAGATTTAAAATCTCGAGAAATTGCCAGAAAATTATATTAATTTTCATTTAGACATTGCAAATTTTACACTATCAAGAACCGTAAAGTGTAAACTTATGAAAAAATTGAAGCGAAAAAATTAATTTATTTTTACAATATCACTGCTCCAACACCCTCAGATACCTTGAAGAGCCTGCATTGAATCGTAATTGAAGATTTAAAATCTCGAGAAATTGCCAGAAAATTATATTAATTTTCATTTAGACATTGCAAATTTTACACTATCAAGAACCGAAAAGTGTAAACTTATGAAAAAATTGAAGCGAAAAAATTAATTTATTTTTACAATATCACTGCTCCAACACCCTCAGATACCTTGAAGAGCCTGCATTGAATCGTAATTGAAGATTTAAAATCTCGAGAAATTGCCAGAAAATTATATTAATTTTCATTTAGACATTGCAAATTTTACACTATCAAGAACCGTAAAGTGTAAACTTATGAAAAAATTGAAGCGAAAAAATTAATTTATTTTTACAATATCACTGCTCCAACACCCTCAGATACCTTGAAGAGCCTGCATTGAATCGTAATTGAAGATTTAAAATCTCGAGAAATTGCCAGAAAATTATATTAATTTTCATTTAGACATTGCAAATTTTACACTATCAAGAACCGTAAAGTGTAAACTTATGAAAAAATTGAAGCGAAAAAATTAATTTATTTTTACAATATCACTGCTCCAACACCCTCAGATACCTTGAAGAGCCTGCATTGAATCGTAATTGAAGATTTAAAATCTCGAGAAATTGCCAGAAAATTATATTAATTTTCATTTAGACATTGCAAATTTTACACTATCAAGAACCGAAAAGTGTAAACTTATGAAAAAATTGAAGCGAAAAAATTAATTTATTTTTACAATATCACTGCTCCAACACCCTCAGATACCTTGAAGAGCCTGCATTGAATCGTAATTGAAGATTTAAAATCTCGAGAAATTGCCAGAAAATTATATTAATTTTCATTTAGACATTGCAAATTTTACACTATCAAGAACCGAAAAGTGTAAACTTATGAAAAAATTGAAGCGAAAAAATTAATTTATTTTTACAATATCACTGCTCCAACACCCTCAGATACCTTGAAGAGCCTGCATTGAATCGTAATTGAAGATTTAAAATCTCGAGAAATTGCCAGAAAATTATATTAATTTTCATTTAGACATTGCAAATTTTACACTATCAAGAACCGAAAAGTGTAAACTTATGAAAAAATTGAAGCGAAAAAATTAATTTATTTTTACAATATCACTGCTCCAACACCCTCAGATACCTTGAAGAGCCTGCATTGAATCGTAATTGAAGATTTAAAATCTCGAGAAATTGCCAGAAAATTATATTAATTTTCATTTTGACATTGCAAATTTTACACTATCAAGAACCGAAAAGTGTAAACTTATGAAAAAATTGAAGCGAAAAAATTAATTTATTTTTACAATATCACTGCTCCAACACCCTCAGATACCTTGAAGAGCCTGCATTGAATCGTAATTGAAGATTTAAAATCTCGAGAAATTGCCAGAAAATTATATTAATTTTCATTTAGACATTGCAAATTTTACACTATCAAGAACCGAAAAGTGTAAACTTATGAAAAAATTGAAGCGAAAAAATTAATTTATTTTTACAATATCACTGCTACAACACCCTCAGATACCTTGAAGAGCCTGCATTGAATCGTAATTGAAGATTTAAAATCTCGAGAAATTGCCAGAAAATTATAATTAATTTTCATTTAGACATTGCAAATTTTACACTATCAAGAACCGTTAAAGTGTAAACTTATGAAAAAATTTGAAGCGAAAAAATTAATTTTATTTTTACAATATCACTGCTACAACACCCTCAGATACCTTGAAGAGCCTGCATTGAATCGTAATTGAAGATTTAAAATCTCGAGAAATTGCCAGAAAATTATATTAATTTTCATTTAGACATTGCAAATTTTACACTATCAAGAACCGTAAAGTGTAAACTTATGAAAAAATTGAAGCGAAAAAATTAATTTATTTTTACAATATCACTGCTCCAACACCCTCAGATACCTTGAAGACCCTGCATTGAATCGTAATTGAAGATTTAAAATCTCGAGAAATTGCCAAAAAATTATATTAATTTTCATTTAGACATTGCAAATTTTACACTATCAAGAACCGAAAAGTGTAAACTTATGAAAAAATTGAAGCGAAAAAATTAATTTATTTTTACAATATCACTGCTCCAACACCCTCAGATACCTTGAAGAGCCTGCATTGAATCGTAATTGAAGATTTAAAATCTCGAGAAATTGCCAGAAAATTATATTAATTTTCATTTAGACATTGCAAATTTTACACTATCAAGAACCGTAAAGTGTAAACTTATGAAAAAATTGAAGCGAAAAAATTAATTTATTTTTACAATATCACTGCTCCAACACCCTCAGATACCTTGAAGAGCCTGCATTGAATCGTAATTGAAGATTTAAAATCTCGAGAAATTGCCAGAAAATTATATTAATTTTCATTTAGACATTGCAAATTTTACACTATCAAGAACCGTAAAGTGTAAACTTATGAAAAAATTGAAGCGAAAAAATTAATTTATTTTTACAATATCACTGCTCCAACACCCTCAGCATACCTTGAAGAGCCTGCATTGAATCGTAATTGAAGATTTAAAATCTCGAGAAATTGCCAGAAAATTATATTAATTTTCATTTAGACATTGCAAATTTTACACTATCAAGAACCGTAAAGTGTAAACTTATGAAAAAATTGAAGCGAAAAAATTAATTTATTTTTACAATATCACTGCTCCAACACCCTCAGATACCTTGAAGAGCCTGCATTGAATCGTAATTGAAGATTTAAAATCTCGAGAAATTGCCAGAAAATTATATTAATTTTCATTTAGACATTGCAAATTTTACACTATCAAGAACCGAAAAGTGTAAACTTATGAAAAAATTGAAGCGAAAAAATTAATTTATTTTTACAATATCACTGCTCCAACACCCTCAGATACCTTGAAGAGCCTGCATTGAATCGTAATTGAAGATTTAAAATCTCGAGAAATTGCCAGAAAATTATATTAATTTTCATTTAGACATTGCAAATTTTACACTATCAAGAACCGTAAAGTGTAAACTTATGAAAAAATTGAAGCGAAAAAATTAATTTATTTTTACAATATCACTGCTCCAACACCCTCAGATACCTTGAAGAGCCTGCATTGAATCGTAATTGAAGATTTAAAATCTCGAGATATTGCCAGAAAATTATATTAATTTTCATTTAGACATTGCAAATTTTACACTATCAAGAACCGTAAAGTGTAAACTTATGAAAAAATTGAAGCAAAAAAATTAATTTATTTTTACAATATCACTGCTCCAACACCCTCAGATACCTTGAAGAGCCTGCATTGAATCGTAATTGAAGATTTAAAATCTCGAGAAATTGCCAGAAAATTATATTAATTTTCATTTAGACATTGCAAATTTTACACTATCAAGAACCGTAAAGTGTAAACTTATGAAAAAATTGAAGCGAAAAAATTAATTTATTTTTACAATATCACTGCTCCAACACCCTCAGATACCTTGAAGAGCCTGCATTGAATCGTAATTGAAGATTTAAAATCTCGAGAAATTGCCAGAAAATTATATTAATTTTCATTTAGACATTGCAAATTTTACACTATCAAGAACCGAAAAGTGTAAACTTATGAAAAAATTGAAGCGAAAAAATTAATTTATTTTTACAATATCACTGCTCCAACACCCTCAGATACCTTGAAGAGCCTGCATTGAATCGTAATTGAAGATTTAAAATCTCGAGAAATTGCCAGAAAATTATATTAATTTTCATTTAGACATTGCAAATTTTACACTATCAAGAACCGTAAAGTGTAAACTTATGAAAAAATTGAAGCGAAAAAATTAATTTATTTTTACAATATCACTGCTCCAACACCCTCAGATACCTTGAAGAGCCTGCATTGAATCGTAATTGAAGATTTAAAATCTCGAGAAATTGCCAGAAAATTATATTAATTTTCATTTAGACATTGCAAATTTTACACTATCAAGAACCGTAAAGTGTAAACTTATGAAAAAATTGAAGCGAAAAAATTAATTTATTTTTACAATATCACTGCTCCAACACCCTCAGATACCTTGAAGAGCCTGCATTGAATCGTAATTGAAGATTTAAAATCTCGAGAAATTGCCAGAAAATTATATTAATTTTCATTTTAGACATTGCAAATTTTACACTATCAAGAACCGTAAAGTGTAAACTTATGAAAAAATTGAAGCGAAAAAATTAATTTATTTTTACAATATCACTGCTCCAACACCCTCAGATACCTTGAAGAGCCTGCATTGAATCGTAATTGAAGATTTAAAATCTCGAGAAATTGCCAGAAAATTATATTAATTTTCATTTAGACATTGCAAATTTTACACTATCAAGAACCGAAAAGTGTAAACTTATGAAAAAATTGAAGCGAAAAAATTAATTTATTTTTACAATATCACTGCTCCAACACCCTCAGATACCTTGAAGAGCCTGCATTGAATCGTAATTGAAGATTTAAAATCTCGAGAAATTGCCAGAAAATTATATTAATTTTCATTTAGACATTGCAAATTTTACACTATCAAGAACCGAAAAGTGTAAACTTATGAAAAAATTGAAGCGAAAAAATTAATTTATTTTTACAATATCACTGCTCCAACACCCTCAGATACCTTGAAGACCCTGCATTGAATCGTAATTGAAGATTTAAAATCTCGAGAAATTGCCAAAAAATTATATTAATTTTCATTTAGACATTGCAAATTTTACACTATCAAGAACCGAAAAGTGTAAACTTATGAAAAAATTGAAGCGAAAAAATTAATTTATTTTTACAATATCACTGCTCCAACACCCTCAGATACCTTGAAGAGCCTGCATTGAATCGTAATTGAAGATTTAAAATCTCGAGAAATTGCCAGAAAATTATATTAATTTTCATTTAGACATTGCAAATTTTACACTATCAAGAACCGTAAAGTGTAAACTTATGAAAAAATTGAAGCGAAAAAATTAATTTATTTTTACAATATCACTGCTCCAACACCCTCAGATACCTTGAAGAGCCTGCATTGAATCGTAATTGAAGATTTAAAATCTCGAGATATTGCCAGAAAATTATATTAATTTTCATTTAGACATTGCAAATTTTACACTATCAAGAACCGTAAAGTGTAAACTTATGAAAAAATTGAAGCAAAAAAATTAATTTATTTTTACAATATCACTGCTCCAACACCCTCAGATACCTTGAAGAGCCTGCATTGAATCGTAATTGAAGATTTAAAATCTCGAGAAATTGCCAGAAAATTATATTAATTTTCATTTAGACATTGCAAATTTTACACTATCAAGAACCGTAAAGTGTAAACTTATGAAAAAATTGAAGCGAAAAAATTAATTTATTTTTACAATATCACTGCTCCAACACCCTCAGATACCTTGAAGAGCCTGCATTGAATCGTAATTGAAGATTTAAAATCTCGAGATATTGCCAGAAAATTATATTAATTTTCATTTAGACATTGCAAATTTTACACTATCAAGAACCGTAAAGTGTAAACTTATGAAAAAATTGAAGCAAAAAAATTAATTTATTTTTACAATATCACTGCTCCAACACCCTCAGATACCTTGAAGAGCCTGCATTGAATCGTAATTGAAGATTTAAAATCTCGAGAAATTGCCAGAAAATTATATTAATTTTCATTTAGACATTGCAAATTTTACACTATCAAGAACCGAAAAGTGTAAACTTATGAAAAAATTGAAGCGAAAAAATTAATTTATTTTTACAATATCACTGCTCCAACACCCTCAGATACCTTGAAGAGCCTGCATTGAATCGTAATTGAAGATTTAAAATCTCGAGAAATTGCCAGAAAATTATATTAATTTTCATTTAGACATTGCAAATTTTACACTATCAAGAACCGTAAAGTGTAAACTTATGAAAAAATTGAAGCGAAAAAATTAATTTATTTTTACAATATCACTGCTCCAACACCCTCAGATACCTTGAAGAGCCTGCATTGAATCGTAATTGAAGATTTAAAATCTCGAGAAATTGCCAGAAAATTATATTAATTCATTTAGACATTGCAATTTTTACACTATCAAGAACCGTAAAGTGTAAACTTATGAAAAAATTGAAGCGAAAAAATTAATTTATTTTTACAATATCACTGCTCCATCACCCTCAGATACCTTGAAGAGCCTGCATTGAATCGTAATTGAAGATTTAAAATCTCGAGAAATTGCCAGAAAATTATATTAATTTTCATTTAGACATTGCAATTTTTACACTATCAAGAACCGTAAAGTGTAAACTTATGAAAAAATTGAAGCGAAAAAATTAATTTATTTTTACAATATCACTGCTCCAACACCCTCAGATACCTTGAAGAGCCTGCATTGAATCGTAATTGAAGATTTAAAATCTCGAGAAATTGCCAGAAAATTATATTAATTTTCATTTAGACATTGCAAATTTTACACTATCAAGAACCGTAAAGTGTAAACTTATGAAAAAATTGAAGCGAAAAAATTAATTTATTTTACAATATCACTGCTCCAACACCCTCAGATACCTTGAAGAGCCTGCATTGAATCGTAATTGAAGATTTAAAATCTCGAGAAATTGCCAGAAAATTATATTAATTTTCATTTAGACATTGCAAATTTTACACTATCAAGAACCGTAAAGTGTAAACTTATGAAAAAATTGAAGCGAAAAAATTAATTTATTTTTACAATATCACTGCTCCAACACCCTCAGATACCTTGAAGAGCCTGCATTGAATCGTAATTGAAGATTTAAAATCTCGAGATATTGCCAGAAAATTATATTAATTTTCATTTAGACATTGCAAATTTTACACTATCAAGAACCGTAAAGTGTAAACTTATGAAAAAATTGAAGCGAAAAAATTAATTTATTTTTACAATATCACTGCTCCAACACCCTCAGATACCTTGAAGAGCCTGCATTGAATCGTAATTGAAGATTTAAAATCTCGAGAAATTGCCAGAAAATTATATTAATTTTCATTTAGACATTGCAATTTTTACACTATCAAGAACCGTAAAGTGTAAACTTATGAAAAAATTGAAGCGAAAAAATTAATTTATTTTTACAATATCACTGCTCCAACACCCTCAGATACCTTGAAGAGCCTGCATTGAATCGTAATTGAAGATTTAAAATCTCGAGAAATTGCCAGAAAATTATATTAATTTTCATTTTGACATTGCAATTTTTACACTATCAAGAACCGTAAAGTGTAAACTTATGAAAAAATTGAAGCGAAAAAATTAATTTATTTTTACAATATCACTGCTCCAACACCCTCAGATACCTTGAAGAGCCTGCATTGATCGTAATTGAAGATTTAAAATCTCGAGAAATTGCCAGAAAATTATATTAATTTTCATTTAGACATTGCAATTTTTACACTATCAAGAACCGTAAAGTGTAAACTTATGAAAAAATTGAAGCGAAAAAATTAATTTATTTTTACAATATCACTGCTCCAACACCCTCAGATACCTTGAAGAGCCTGCATTGAATCGTAATTGAAGATTTAAAATCTCGAGAAATTGCCAGAAAATTATATTAATTTTCATTTAGACATTGCAAATTTTACACTATCAAGAACCGTAAAGTGTAAACTTATGAAAAAATTGAAGCGAAAAAATTAATTTATTTTTACAAGTATCACTGCTCCAACACCCTCAGATACCTTGAAGAGCCTGCATTGAATCGTAATTGAAGATTTAAAATCTCGAGAAATTGCCAGAAAATTATATTAATTTTCATTTAGACATTGCAAATTTTACACTATCAAGAACCGTAAAGTGTAAACTTATGAAAAAATTGAAGCGAAAAAATTAATTTATTTTTACAATATCACTGCTCCAACACCCTCAGATACCTTGAAGAGCCTGCATTGAATCGTAATTGAAGATTTAAAATCTCGAGAAATTGCCAGAAAATTATATTAATTTTCATTTAGACATTGCAAATTTTACACTATCAAGAACCGTAAAGTGTAAACTTATGAAAAAATTGAAGCGAAAAAATTAATTTATTTTTACAATATCACTGCTCCAACACCCTCAGATACCTTGAAGAGCCTGCATTGAATCGTAATTGAAGATTTAAAATCTCGAGAAATTGCCAGAAAATTATATTAATTTTCATTTAGACATTGCAAATTTTACACTATCAAGAACCGTAAAGTGTAAACTTATGAAAAAATTGAAGCGAAAAAATTAATTTATTTTTACAATATCACTGCTCCAACACCCTCAGATACCTTGAAGAGCCTGCATTGAATCGTAATTGAAGATTTAAAATCTCGAGAAATTGCCAAAAAATTATATTAATTTTCATTTAGACATTGCAAATTTTACACTATCAAGAACCGAAAAGTGTAAACTTATGAAAAAATTGAAGCGAAAAAATTAATTTATTTTTACAATAATCACTGCTCCAACACCCTCAGATACCTTGAAGAGCCTGCATTGAATCGTAATTGAAGATTTAAAATCTCGAGAAATTGCCAGAAAATTATATTAATTTTCATTTAGACATTGCAAATTTTACACTATCAAGAACCGTAAAGTGTAAACTTATGAAAAAATTGAAGCGAAAAAATTAATTTATTTTTACAATATCACTGCTCCAACACCCTCAGATACCTTGAAGAGCCTGCATTGAATCGTAATTGAAGATTTAAAATCTCGAGAAATTGCCAGAAAATTATATTAATTTTCATTTAGACATTGCAAATTTTACACTATCAAGAACCGTAAAGTGTAAACTTATGAAAAAATTGAAGCGAAAAAATTAATTTATTTTTACAATATCACTGCTCCAACACCCTCAGATACCTTGAAGAGCCTGCATTGAATCGTAATTGAAGATTTAAAATCTCGAGAAATTGCCAGAAAATTATATTAATTTTCATTTAGACATTGCAAATTTTACACTATCAAGAACCGTAAAGTGTAAACTCATGAAAAAATTGAAGCGAAAAAATTAATTTATTTTTACAATATCACTGCTCCAACACCCTCAGATACCTTGAAGAGCCTGCATTGAATCGTAATTGAAGATTTAAAATCTCGAGAAATTGCCAGAAAATTATATTAATTTTCATTTAGACATTGCAAATTTTACACTATCAAGAACCGTAAAGTGTAAACTTATGAAAAAATTGAAGCGAAAAAATTAATTTATTTTTACAATATCACTGCTCCAACACCCTCAGATACCTTGAAGAGCCTGCATTGAATCGTAATTGAAGATTTAAAATCTCGAGAAATTGCCAGAAAATTATATTAATTTTCATTTAGACATTGCAAATTTTACACTATCAAGAACCGAAAAGTGTAAACTTATGAAAAAATTGAAGCGAAAAAATTAATTTATTTTTACAATATCACTGCTCCAACACCCTCAGATACCTTGAAGAGCCTGCATTGAATCGTAATTGAAGATTTAAAATCTCGAGAAATTGCCAGAAAATTATATTAATTTTCATTTAGACATTGCAAATTTTACACTATCAAGAACCGAAAAGTGTAAACTTATGAAAAAATTGAAGCGAAAAAATTAATTTATTTTTACAATATCACTGCTCCAACACCCTCAGATACCTTGAAGAGCCTGCATTGAATCGTAATTGAAGATTTAAAATCTCGAGAAATTGCCAGAAAATTATATTAATTTTCATTTAGACATTGCAAATTTTACACTATCAAGAACCGTAAAGTGTAAACTTATGAAAAAATTGAAGCGAAAAAATTAATTTATTTTTACAATATCACTGCTCCAACACCCCTCAGATACCTTGAAGAGCCTGCATTGAATCGTAATTGAAGATTTAAAATCTCGAGAAATTGCCAGAAAATTATATTAATTTTCATTTAGACATTGCAAATTTTACACTATCAAGAACCGTAAAGTGTAAACTTATGAAAAAATTGAAGCGAAAAAATTAATTTATTTTTACAATATCACTGCTCCAACACCCTCAGATACCTTGAAGAGCCTGCATTGAATCGTAATTGAAGATTTAAAATCTCGAGAAATTGCCAGAAAATTATATTAATTTTCATTTAGACATTGCAAATTTTACACTATCAAGAACCGAAAAGTGTAAACTTATGAAAAAATTGAAGCGAAAAAATTAATTTATTTTTACAATATCACTGCTCCAACACCCTCAGATACCTTGAAGAGCCTGCATTGAATCGTAATTGAAGATTTAAAATCTCGAGAAATTGCCAGAAAATTATATTAATTTTCATTTAGACATTGCAAATTTTACACTATCAAGAACCGAAAAGTGTAAACTTATGAAAAAATTGAAGCGAAAAAATTAATTTATTTTTACAATATCACTGCTCCAACACCCTCAGATACCTTGAAGAGCCTGCAATGAATCGTAATTTAAGATTTAAAATCTCGAGAAATTGCCAGAAAATTATATTAATTTTCATTTAAACATTGCAATTTTTACACTTTTATGTTCATATTTTTTAATTTTTAAATTATTTTTAAAGTATCTTTTTAACTTATTGAACTTTCTTCATTTTATATCCTTTTTAGCTTATTAAACTTTTTAATTTGATTTTTTTTTCTGCCTTATTATACTACATAATTATATATCAATTTTACATGTAAGATTAAAATTTTTTTTAGGTTTCTCTTTACAATCTGAATTTTTCCGAATGTTATGCTTTTTTGTTTTCATGAGAAATTGATTAATGTATCTTATGAAATTTTTCATATATTTTTCTCTGATTCTTCACTTTTATTAAATTCTCCCAACCCTCTTACCGATCTTTATATTAGTTGAGAAAATACAGGTTTTATGTGAATTTAATATATATTTTATGAATATTTGGCTAATTTATTCAAACTAATTCTATTTCCTTGTCTTTGTTTAATCTTCTAATATCTTGCTTTCTTAAGTGGCACAAGTATTTCATCCAATGTTTACCTTTTATAGTAGGGAGAACTGATTACTATCATTTCTACAATCTTTTTTATTATCTTGCATATATTTTCTTACTTGATATGATTCTAAGCTTAAGTTATTGATTATTTTTCAAACTTTGTACCAAAGCTAGCCATATTTTCCATGTCACTCTCGAATATAATAGCTCCAATTGCCCATACATCCCACTAAACGGAGTCATTAGTCCATTTCCCTCTGATTGAGAAGTATCCAGTTGTTTCTAGAACCTTTGCTAAGGTTAATATTTCTTAACTTAATGCTCTATTAAAATCTATAACAATTACTTCTTAATGGCAGAATTTTATCATATTATTTTCAGGCTTCAAATCTCTTTAAACATATCCAAGTTCATGCAACTCCTTTATCCCTATACATATCTGATAGTATATCATTCAAATCATTTGGATATCTTTTATGATTCAGATAATCTCTCAGAGTCATTTTATATTTCTTAAGCCTTAATTCGATATAACAATAGTTTTAAAATGACACCATTAGCTTAAGCAAGTTCTTGCAATCTCTTCTCTAAGCCTCTCTAAGAATCATGTATTCGTTAGCAAACTCGTTTTGTTATTGCTCATTCCTAAGTAGATATCTGTAAGGATAAACCTTGTATGCATAATCATCAATTACAATGAGCTTTGGTTTTGCAGGAACGCTAATTTGCAAATAGTTATCAATACAACTGCTAATATAAATTGCATTTAATACAGGTATGTTTATACCTTTGGTTTAGAAGCATGCTAATATAGTGTTGCCTACAGGTTCATTTATCAATTCATGCAGCTTCTATCTCTTGAGTCTCTCCTGTTAATCACTTTATGACTCAATTGTATTTGACTTTCGCTTGGCAGGTATAAGCTTTTAAGATTTTTAATCTTGAATCAAGAACTTGCTTAAGTGATGCTTTTGCATTTGTTTCTTCACTTTTGCCGAATAGGTATAGGACTTCATACAAATTGTGCATTAATACTTGCCATCGACTTTATCATGCTTGAAATAGATCTTAGCTATACCAGAGTGTATTATTTGATCTGCCTCTTCAAGCTAGAATCAGTTAAGAAGAAATTTTAGCATTCAAAGCCCCAAAACCCCTTAATGAGGTTTATAAGTGCTTTGTTTTGTAGAGAATTTGTTAGGGGTTGGGGTTATTATTTGAATGCGAGACAAAAATAGCAAGCTTTTGGGGTCAATTTATGATGAAGAGTATTTAGATTTAGTGTTAGCGATATGGATGTGATATATACAGTGAATCTATAAAACCTGTACTTAATTATAAGTCAATATCACTGCTCTTAAAGCGAAGTCTTTCAACTGTCCGATCCCACTGCCTTATAGCAGTATTAATATAGTATATTCAAATGGGGAAATTGTAATTTTTAAATATAAATTTAAATTTAACTAATAAAAAAAGCCACTAATTTGCATGAGGTTTAAATAGAATTTGATTTAGTTACTATACAAAAATGTCTGTAAGAAATGGCCGTTACTCTGCACCAACTTCAATAAAAAGTTGGAAAGCTCGAATCCTGCTTTGGAATTTCTTTTATTTTTGTTTTAATAAAGTTCAAAATAATATTGGAACTCAATATAAAAGAATTTACCAAAGCAGGATTTGAACTTTCCAACTTTTTATTGAAGTTGGTGCATGGTAACGGCCATTTCTTACAAACATTTTTGTATACTTACTAAATTAAATTCTATTTAAACCTCATGCAAATTAATGGCTGTTTTTATTAGTTAAATTTAAATTTATATTTAAAAATTACAATTTCCCCATTTTGAATATACTATATTAATATAACTAAAGCAATAATAGCTGAATTCTATGCCTAAGAGGAAGTCAAAGTTTTATAAAAGCATATTGACTATCTTATTAATGATAAAAATTTGAAGTGTTAGACTCAATTCTCTCTCGACCAACGAGCTACTATGTTTCACCGCCAGTTCACTGAGTTGAAGATCTCTGCATAGTCTTTTTCAAACATTTATAAACGAAATGGTATATTTTACAAAGGTGTGAATCGTATCAAGAGAGTGATTGAGTTCACTCTGCCATTTTACAACAATAACTTAAATTATATTTATAATTAAATACAGAGAGCCAAATAGAATAATATTAAGTTTATTTATGCTGACGAGGCTGTGTTTACCTTCAACACTTTCATCTAGAAGTCTTGGTATAAGAGGCATAGTAATATAAAGTATATGACTAGAAAGTCAAGGTATAAACAATGGCAATTCTTGGAGTATTAGCGAGGATGCTGGTTTAGAGACTTATGTTATTCATCCTCGCTCTATTAAGACAGAGCAGTATATTAAGTTCTTAGAGCAGCTGAGAGAGAAGTACCCTGAATAAGGGATTATACTATTCGTTGATAATTTTTCTGTTCATAAGACTAAAGAAACAAGGAAAAGTTATGAACAACTAAGGATAACACCAGTGTTCAACGTGCCTTACAGCCCATAGTTTAATGGAATTGAATTCTACTGGGGTATACTAAAAGGTCATTATAAGAAACTGCTGCTATACCACTTGATGCATGATCTACCTATTGATACTGTAGACTTTATTAAAAGCTCTGCGAAGAGAGTAGATATTTTGTTGGCTTAAAAGTGTGCTAAAGAAGGAAGATTGAATGTATATAAATAAGTTTTGTAGTTAAGTTAATGAATATATAAGTCACATTTAAAATTCTTTAGAGGAAGCTGGTTTCTCTTTCTTTTCTTCAAATTCGTGCTTCCCTCCTCCTAAGTTTCTTCTCTTCCTGCCAGCTCCAGCATCTATGTTCATTGACTCTGGAGGCTAAATTTTTGAATAAAGTCTCTTGCTAACTTCATACTTTGTCTACGACTTTCGCATTTTGTGAAGCTTGCTCTATTCCTTCGTCAAGAAGATTCCAGTTCCAGATTTTCTAAAGAGTTAAGCAAAAAATTTTCCTTGAAATATAAGGGTGCTTCTGCAGCTCTGATAGCCAGTTCTCGCTTATCTTAATCCCTTGTTTGTCCTTATCTTTTGAAGAGATGCTGTACCTTTTCTTATGAGATTCTTGAATAATTTCTTTCAAATAATCACCTTATATTGTTGCAAGTATGCCAAAGAAATAGTTTCTTTCTGGTAGTTTATTTGACAACTGCTTATTAGTAGGCAGGTACTGCGAAACCTCTGGGTCATTCATAGCATCATCATATTGGTTAATCACAGAGATTTTTGAATAGTTCGGAATCTCAGCAAACTTCACTTCTTAAGTTTTCAATGCTTTCTTCTCTTCGCAAAGTATTGCTCTTAGAAATGAAATTTTAGTACCTTCCATCGTAGCAGGAACAAATTTACTAGAGAATAAAGATAACCTACTATCACTTCATTACCTTGCTGCACCAGGTAGCGGTGCAAATCTTCCTTGCTTCAAAATCTTTGAATCAATTCTTGTGCATGCACTCTTTTAAATGCATCATTCATTTACTCCATTTTGTTTACAGATCTAAGAAATGATATTCAAATTTAAGTTTATTAATTTCAATTATATACCTCTATTAAACTTACTATTAAATATGGGCATCCTATAGAAGGTCAACCTCTAAGTAGGATATGGTGAAGGTTTTGAGAACTGGTTTAAAACTTGAGAGATTGATATCAATTTCTATTGTTATAGTTCATGTTATAGTTCCATATTTTTAAATTTAAATTGGTACGTACTTAATTAGGTGCAGCTCCTAAAATGCAAGTACTTAATTACGAGCTTTAATTAAAGCTAGTACTTAATTATGAGCACCCTTAATTTAATGATAAAACCCCAATAGTAGTAGTAGTAGTACACTAAAACTACCAAAATGACGAGATCTACTATTTAATTATTATAAACTGCTACCCCTGTATAATAAAACTTTAGAATCTCTAACAACCCCACGAATCCAACATATGAACCTAGTACTTTTCAATTTTAACGCCCCGCTCAGCCAGCAAGACGACCCATAGCTGCTGGAGGACCCCTCAGAGGATCTGGTGCTTGACCATCTTGAGTTTGACGACCCCCTGCTAACAAGGACATCTTTCAAACAGCGCTTGGGCATTCTCCTGAGCAACATTCAGATGGCGAAAAGAAGTCATTGGGTCCTCTGACACGTGGTGAGTACCATTCTTTGCACGCGCTCCACGCTCTCCTATTCGACACTAGCGGACTAGATTTTGGATAGGGTTTGTAGTATTGAGAAGGAAGATGGAGGCCGCCATATTTAATGTTCTCATGATGATTCGAAGCACTACCAAACCATGGGTGACTTCTTGGATCCTACCACGGATGACTCTGCACCTCTATTAAGGTAAGATTCGAGCCTTAGTTGTTCACACCATATGTAGGGAAGGAGCACAATGTAACCTATTACCTAAGATACTGATCAGATGGCAAGTCCCAGCAATTATCTCAAGAACGCCTGCTGTCCAGATACCGTTGGCTCAGCCACCAAGCCAGTTGGCATCCTGAATACTCATGAGTAGCCATAGGTACAAAACTCCCTTGCAAAAGCACGAAGCTCTAGTGCATTGCGCCTTAGTGAAATTCATATTACTCTAGTGCTAAAGTGTATCAGAATAAACTCTTCTAAATCAGGATTCTTGGCACCCTAGTTTATGATAGTCAAACTGGCCTGTTTGGGGGCAGCACTCTACAAGGTCTTAAAGCAATACGGATCCAACATTCTTTCCACTGCATGGAGCCGACTTATGAGGACTCTGAGGGTCGAGTGATTTTGAATATTCCAACTACCTGGCTTCATTTGCAAAAATATTCCTCTGATAATCTTTGTCTGG
Organism: Oxytricha trifallax; assembly: GCA_000711775.1. Classification (NCBI taxonomy): domain Eukaryota; phylum Ciliophora; class Spirotrichea; order Sporadotrichida; family Oxytrichidae; genus Oxytricha; species Oxytricha trifallax. Next base: position 4,611 of record ARYC01010536.1, on the reverse strand, counting down.
TAAACAGCTGCCTGCTCAGCTATTTGTAACTCGGTAGCTCAGGCTGTGCTCTCTCGATCGAGGTACGAGAAGACTATGGTGGCTTGCTGAAATCATTCGAATTCGCCTGCAACAAGCTCACTGTAAAATTCAACAATTTGAAAAATCCCAATGTGAAGTTCTCCGAAGCTTGATATTCTGATTGCCTCCCACAAACTAAGATCCAATTAAGAATAATGAGACTGTAAACAACATCATGACCGAGCTGCTGAAAGAGACAAGAGTTCCCTGTCAATAAGCAAGGAAAGGCAGAGAAGAGAAAACGTCATGAAGAGATTCAAGAAGGACCTGGCCATGTTGATGCAGAGCGCCCCCACCTCCCCACTCAGTTCCTGCAGAGATTCAAGCCCGCCCTCACCAAGGACACCGTGGATTCGTTGATGAAGGAATCATCGAAATTCAGACCAAAGGATGGAGAATGCGCAGAGATCAAGGACCTGGACCGGGAGAGGCAAGAGCAGCTTAAGACCTTGAAAGAGAGATTGGATAATTTGTGAAGTGAGTTATATGATATTAAGTTAAGAGTAATTGCATTTTGATTAATTTCTATCGTCTACAAAAAATTGTAAATAACTGCATTGGGGTTTTAAAAACACAAAATACCTCCTAAAGCAGTACGTACTTAATTAGGTGCACCTCCTAAATCAGTACGTACTATTATCAACTTATTATTGATTGTAAAAATGGTTACTTTCTCATCTATATATAGAGCTGGATCGTCTCTTAGCACACATATATCTTCTCTTATACTCTAAAAACTTCCCTTGAAACTTGCAGGCTTGCAAACCTCTCATATAAGCTCTCAGTTATAGAGGCAGTTTTATAATTTTAAATTCAAATTTAAATATGAGCGTTAACATTTTAAGAAAAACAACAGCACTTCCATAAAACTAAATGAGACTCACTTTGGCAGCAATAAAAAGTGTGTTAGCTGTGAGATGAACTCTCATAAGGAACTGCTTGAGCTATCACTTTAGGTATCTGTTATTAAATAGAAATTAATAATACAAAATAAATGGTAAACAAGTGTGTGGGAGATAGAGGGGAGGAGAAAGGTATTAATGAAATGCCTATACAAACTGAAGAAGTAGAAGTATACTTTTGTTAGAAGTGTGTGAGAGAATTCGCTGATAAATCTATTTGGTATAGATATATGAAAGAGCATAGAGAAGCCAATCCAACTGTATACTTAAAGCAAGATAAATCGACGGAAAGTATGATTGCTTCAATTGCCATAAGTAGTATGCTCATACAAGTGATTTAAGGAAGCATCTTTTAAAAGCTCACAAGAAAGATTTAGAGATTTAAAAGCATGAAGATGAATTGAAGCTACTAAACAAAAGAAAGCAAGAGAATCTTCGAAACTTGTAGAGCTTGAACAAGCTAATGAATCAGAAAATGCGAGGAAATCATGTAACCTACTTGCATCCGAAGTCACAAAGATCATGATTAAAATTCAATATAAAAAGATTCCTGTTCTTGCCTAAATTGACCTAGAAACTTCACTTTAAAGCTACCTTATATTAGAAGATTTGATAAGAAAGTTGTCAATGATCATCAGTTTGCATACAAGGTGTATCCCATCAACTATCTCTTTAGTGATGATAAATACTAGATTGAGTTTACAAATGAGTATCAAGTACTCACTCATGCAAAGTTCAAAGAGTGTAGCTACTTAATATAGTTAGATGCTGTTCTCCTTGACAAGGATCATGTTGCTTTCAGACTCCCACTGTATGAAATTACCCTAAGAGATTTCATTAGAGATCAAAGGAATCATAATTAGCTTGGATATATAGCTTCTCAGACCAAACAAGGTATAAAAGAGCTTAACAAGTTAGGGTTTTTTCAAAGAGATTTGAAGCCAGAAAATATAATGATAAACTTTTAACCAGTAAGAGTAGCAATAATCGATTTCAATAGAGTCCAAAGAGTGGAAATATCAAGGCTTGGAACTGTAGTGGGAACTCAAGGGTACTATCCAGAAAGAGAAGACTGGAGAGATGGTGACTTTTAGTGGGATGTATGGGCTTTAGCAGCAATAATAATAGAGTGCGAAATGCCTCGCAACGATTACTACTCTACAAGGTGCGAGAAAGGTGCTAAGTAAAGAATCAAGTAGTTTATAGACAAAACCAGAGTATCTTAATCAATAAAAAATATGGCAGAATCAATAATAATAAAACCAAACTCAAGATCAGACATATCAATAGAGCAGATAGAGTTGTGGTTAAGTAAGATAAACTTCAGACCTTTCCCACATGATCTAAAAGTGCATTTTGAGTGATTAAATTAAATACATTTACTATAAATTTCACATTAAAACCTAATTTGTTCAGCCCGAGCCCCCCCATCTCCATATAAATAGTTTTTTCAGAGTAATTTTTCTTGCCCTGCGGTCGGCTTTTACATATTATGATTTATTCTTATAAGTTTCACTGCATCCGTCATCATTTTTGTATACATTCTCCCATAGGAAAATATTTAAAACTCTAAACAAATGTTATTTTTATATATAATATTAAATATTTTTAGATAAGAAATTTTATTTGTAGCATTAATATTTTTGTACTTTTAATAAGTTAACCATAAAATTACTTATGTAACTGGAATGTATATTTATTTTAATTTTATGGTTAACTTATTAAAAGTACAATAATATGAATGTTACAAAAAATTTCTTGTCTAAAAATATTTATTATTATATATAAAAATAACATTTGTTTTGAGTTTTAAATATTTTTTCCTATGTGAGCATGTACACAAAAATGATGACGGATGTAGTGAATCTTATAAAAAAAAAATTATAATATGTAATAGCCGCCCGCAGGGCAAGAGAAATTACACTGAAAAAAATATTTATATAGAGGTGGGGGGAGAGGTGTGGGGGGGGCTCGGGGTGAACACCTATTAATAACCCCAACCCCTAACAAATTCCCAACAAAATCAAAGCACTTATAAACCTCATTTAGGGGTTTTAGGGTTTTGATATATTATATTAAAATTTTTTAACCTTTTATACTCGTAACTGTTCTTTTAACTCCTAAACATTTTCGAATAGAGTGTAAATACCCATCTCTGCTCTCTGCTTCCTGATATTTCTTTCTAGAACAAACACCTCTGATTCAAACTCAAGAGCTTTAATCTCAGCCTCCTTTTCAATCCTTGTTATTGGTGCCTGTTAAAATTTTTGAAGTAGCTTCCTCTACCAAAGTTGATCGAAACTATCAAATTCGTACTTGGTTCAGTTTTCATAAATCTATTTAGATTTAAGCAAAGTCTACCTAGTTTTAGAAGGATGTTCTTTATTGGTACTTAAAGTTGTTTCTATCCAAAAATTTAGATTCAAAAGCAGAAAATAGCACCCAAAAATCTAATAGGATTTATAGCTAATTCTAGATAGATTTTGCCCTTCTTGAGCCTGGCAAAAAAGTAAAAAGTGGAAGAGGGACAGCAGCTGTAGCTGGAGGTAAAAATTATAACAGGCACCTGAAAGAGTAAATGTAGATGATCTCTGGCTTCTTAATTTAGCCAAAGTTTAGCTAAGATTATCCACTGCCAAGAGAGACTGCTTTGCGATTTAAGTTAGCCGCAATGTTTAAATTCAAATTTAAATTTCTATTATTAATAAGTAAAAACCTACCTGTTCATTCTAACTTTGTATAGAAGCTGGCACTGCAACAATAATACCCCAAAACCCCAATTCATGCTTAGTACATGAGTTGATAGTGAATTGACAAACGTTCATTAATGCGAAAATGCGACTCAGCGACTATTAATAAGGACTATAGTCGAAGACTAGGTTGATTGAGAGTAGTCGTGACTGACTAGTCTGAACATGAAAGTCAGAGTATACAATTACCCTTCACCATTGTTCATTTGGGTGTTTTGTGATTAAGTCTTAATTACTACTATTAACTTTTAAATTTAACTTAACTATTAATCAATCAAATCAACCACAGTTATAATCATTTGTCTTAAACTTAAGATTCATGAACGAGGAACTGTTCGACTAGGCTATCGCTGACAACGATGCTTAGAACTTTGCAAAATTTTACAACCACCAGCTAAATCCAGAGTTTCATAATAGCTCCATAAACTTTCAATCAGATAAACAAATCAAAGATAACTTAACAGAGTCAAACAACGAGGATGGCAAGAGTGCGATTTCAGCACCAGCGACTACTGTGTATTGATGCGCTACCTGCTCCAAGGTTTTTAATAATAAGAGCAATCTCAATCGTCATGTCAAAGAGGTTCACAATAAATCCAAGCAGAGCGACTAAGGATGTAGAAGCAGGAACAAAAGTCGCAAGGATTTCACTCCGCAATATCTAAAGTAAAAAGAGATTAAAGTTAATAATAATAAGAAGACTAGTCGATGGCTAATGAGAGTGATGACTAAGAGGAGGAACTCAAGGAACCTCCAAAGAAGAGGTAGAGAATGAATGCTAAAGCAAGCTCGAAGACAAACCCAAAGGTTGATATTGAGATACCTGACACTGAGGATGAAGTGGATGACTCAATCGCAAGGATAATTAAGAACAGAGTCGATGATACTTTTATCATTCC
>ARYC01010535.1:0-11743 GCA_000711775.1 Oxytricha trifallax | reverse complement strand
TTTTAGAGTTGAAGTCTAGAAGTAAGTTAAAATGAAGAAAGCAGTCAAGAAATTTCCAGTCTCTGAGATCAATAAAATCATGGTAAAAATAGAGGAATGAAGATTCCTATATTAAAAATTATTGACTTAGATTCTTGCCTAGAAAGCTACTTCACTCATGAAGATAAAATAGAAAAGAGAGTCATTACAGATGACTAATATGCTTACAAAAAATATCCTTTCAATTACTTCCTTGCTGATGACAAGTTCCAAATGGAATTTGCAAATGAGTATTATGCTCTTTAAAAGGCAAAGTTAAATGAGTGCAGGCATATCATCTAGCTTGATGCTATTTTACTTGGTAAAGATCATGCAGCCTTCAGCCTTCCATTACTTGAAATGACTTACAGGGAAATCTTATCTGACAATAGATGTCAGAGATAAATTGGCTAGATTGTATAGCAGATAGTTGAGGGGATTGAAGAGCTTCACAAGCTAGGTTATGTTCATAGAAACTTAAAGCCAGAGAATATCATGTTGAATATTCAGCCTCTTAGAGTTTATATTATAGACTTCAACAGAGCTCAAAGAGTGCAAGTCTCTGCATAAGGAAGTGTATACGGCACTCCTGGATATTTTCCAGAGAGAGAGGATTGGAGAGATGGAGACACTTAATGGGATATATGGGCTCTAGCAGTAATAATATAGAGAGCGACATGCCAAGAAATGATTACTTTAGCTGCAGGGGTGAGAGAGATTCTAAGCAGAGAATCAAACAGTATCTCGATAAAAATAAAATAAATGGAGGTCTCAGAGAACTTGCATACTCAACTATTATCAAGCCAAGCTAAGAGAATTAACAAGCAATAGAAACAATCAAACATCAAATTAGAAAGATAAAATTCAGAGAACTGCCTCATGACTCTAAGCTTATGTTTGTGTGAAATATTTATAAAAACTCGCTTGTTATACTCACTTAAAATACTAATATTTAAACATTAAACCCCTACATAAACCCTATTAACTAATAAAGTATGCACTAATAGTCTACTTTTATCAATCAAAAACTCAATCAAACTACTGAAAGGGTTTTGGGGTTTTGATTGAAGCTTTACTTCAAGGTTGAAAGAAGATAAAGATGGTTGAAAATTCTATAATGTGCCAGTAACTTTAATTCTATATTAACCTTAATCCTGTGGCTAACTTGACAATATTTGAACTGCTGTCTGATCATTAGAAATTGAAATAAAAGCTGAATAACTCAAGCCATCATGTCTTATAACTGATATCGTATATTCAATGAGGTCACAATTGTCTAGCCAAGGAGTAATTTCTATGTTTAGAGTGTTTTTTCCAATGACATATTGTTGATCACTAAACTTTTATACATCGATCAAAGACACATCACAACCCTTAATGCTAATTATGAAGGTAAGAGTTGTTAGAGTCGTATTATTTCGTTGAAAATGCGCAAAGTCAAAGAATATGGAGAAGAAGTTGTCAAACTAAATGCTGTAGCATAGAGTTAAAATATTTACGACGCTGAATCATAACTTGCATTGTCTATTAATGGATTAGGAAGAACACTTAAAGATGTGAAGTATCACTACTTAATATATAAATATGTACATATATAATTATATTTGCATGTCACATTAGATCCACCAAGATAATACCAATCGAGAAGTCCAAAATTTAGTTGTTATCCGAGAGTATAATTGATCTAAAGGGTATCATTATTCATAATACCAGTGATATCTTATAAGTAAAATGAAATAATTAATATTAGATATCTGAAGGCAAAAGACATGGATCTTATGTAACATTGAGAGTAAAAGGAATTTCAACGATTATATTAATGGGCATTAACTTTGCTTTGTATATATAATTATACTAGCCAATATTTAAGTTACTAGCTGTAACTTCTACACTTCTATTTAAACCTGAGGTTGAATCTTAAATGTTTAGGATAGCTTAAGAAAGATTTAAATTTAAGTTGTCCACGATATCAAAATTTTTATCGTGATATAATTAAAGAATAATTGAATTATAAAATGTACAAAAAGTATTCTTAAAAATTAAAATAATAATAATAACATAAAATCTAATAAAATAATAAATAGTGATCAAATTTATTATTATTATTATTGAAAGCTGTAGCGTAATTAATACTGCTCCATAAGCCTTCAAGAAAGGTATATTCATAGTAGTTTCACATTTAGAATTTTGATGAATCCAAATATAATTTAAATAAGTGAATTGTAGAGATAAATATTCAAATTTTATCATAGTTAAAAATCACAAAAATAGTTTAAAATAATTTAATAGAAATATTTAGAATTATTTGGTGAAAATTAATGAGGCATTAATTATAGCAATTTTTTCTTACTTTGCCCCACTTTAACTGTTATAAATTAAAATAATATTATTTGTGCTTATAGTTTTAATTTTTACATACTATATACATTTTGTAAAATAATTATAAAATTAATTTAATATTATTTAGCTTCTTTTATTAAACTAATTTTTAAATTTACTAAATTATTTTTTTAAAAATGATAATTATAACGATTGATGTAAAAATTTTATAAATTAAAAATGTGAAATACTTAGAGAATTATTATTATTATAAACGTAATAATTTAAGAAAAGAGGGAGATATATGAATATTCGTTTTTGCATGAACTATTTCTTTAGATAGATAGATAGATAATCGGTAAAGGCAAGTGAAATTAAAAATCTAGAAATCAAAAATTCTAGACTAATATATAATCTATTTATTACTATTATTAAATATAATATACCTTAAATTAGTTAGTTAGGTATAAACATTAGGTTTCTCAAAGATCTTTGCTGGTACACTTAATACTGCCAGTTCGGTCCCTACCTGCAACTAGGGTGTTCACCAGGGCGGCATATCCCGCGCCTCCAGTGTGATCGGTAGTTTTTATTTTCTGTTGTTGTCCTTGTCGTATGTTTTCCAGATGTCGTCGATGCACTTTTCAATGTTGGAGTTCTGAGTAGTTTTCTTGAATTCGTAGGGATCGAGATCCTTGGAGTTGTCGTCATCAGCAATCCACCAAGGAGTTATAGAACTAGGCTCTTCGGCGCCAGCTTCTGTTTTTGCAGCAATAGTAGTACTGGCTTTTTCCTGGGGGCAACTACCCTCGCCCTCAACTACATCAGCTTTCTTTTTTGTTGTTGGTCCAGCTTCCCTCCTTTGTAGTAATAGTAATAAATAGATTTATTATTTTTTTATTATAATATTTTAGTAATTTTAAATTTAAAACTTTATATTTTCTAAATATTATCTGTAATACAGTATTTAAATTTTAAATAAACTTTAAATTTTGATTTTAAATTATCTTAATGAATTTTCTTTTTTAATTAACATTAATATTGAGCCTAATTTTCCTAAGAACAAAAAAAAAATATTTTAACTTTTCCTTTCGCAGAATTTGAAAGCACGAAATATATTCTCTTATATAAAGGGTGGGTTAGTATTTAATTTAAAAAAGTGACTTTGTAGACTTATGGGTGATCTACCTCTGGAGGGAAGTCTATTAACATTTTACAAACAAATTTGGTTTGGATCTTTACAGCAAGATGCCTTAGTTTATTCAGAGATTTTGAACCTATTATTTTAAAGATTTGCCTTTTCGTTGTTTGTCAACTCTGCTTATAGTTAATTTAACATAACGATATTTAGTAATATGATAAATTTTAATAATATTCACAATAACTAGATTTTTAATATATTTCATATAATATATCATTAATGGTACCAATACAAGATTTTGGTATTATTTTGCTTATTGGAAATATTTAATATAAAAATAATAAAATCTCTTTATATTTGCTAATTTAATCAATTTATAATAAATTATAAGTAAATTTTATTTACTATTTTTTCTTTTTAATTCTAAAAATCAAATATATATTTACGTGTCTAATATTAATGTGATTAAGTAAATTTTACTGTTATTGTTTATAATATATATTTTATAATGTCAAATTTATATTATTCATTTATAACTAAACAATATATTATTATTTTTATCAAAATCTTGAAAAGTGTCATTACAGAGTGAAGAATCAATGTAAATATCTACAAAAGTGAAGGTCTTTGTTTAATTAATTGAGTAAAAGGAGCCTACTTTGAAACTAGAGAGATCTGGGGAATTTATTGTTGTATTAGGATGACAAGCAAGTTAAGAAGTTATAAATGTCCTATTATCAAAGACATTCAATGAAATAATTTTTAATATAAAATGAAATTTAATAAACTTTTAAGATATTTATTATGGCTAAATTAAAAAAACAGTTTATAATTTTAAATTAAATTATTACTACATTTTATTTCTAATATTACTTTATTTAATAGAATATTTAAAAATAAGAATAAAATAATGAGTAACAAGAAGGAACAAGATCAATAGCATTTTTTGAATCATTTTCAGCTTAAAAATTAGCGCTAATATACTGGTAAATATTTTCTGAAGTTGCATTTGTTATATTTGTAAACTAAACATTTGACACTGTATTATTCAAAGTAAAATCAGCAGTGCAATCATTATCTATATCTTTTTCCCCATTAGCTCTTTAAACTTATATAAATCCTTAATAATAAGAGAAAGTATTCCATTAATTGACTGAGGAATAGACAAATTCTTTTTAAGTATACCCTCCTATATATAACTTTGTTTTAAACAAATTAAAGTAAATAACTTTTATAAATAATTTATTAAGCAAATGTAACTTATCAGAATCTGTACTTCCAGTAAATACAGCATCATTATTAGACTTATCTGTATAATATGCTAGTTTTTTATTTGATGCTATACCAGTTAAAAAACTGAATGTTTAAATATAAGTATCACTTCCAGTATAAATTACTAATCTTAAAATGTTGGAATCTATACTGTCTGGTTGAGATTGAAGAATATATTAATAATTAGTGGAAAATGATAATACAGAGCTATTTCCTTATATACGAATATAGTTTTTATCATTAGTACTGTTCATATATCTGTATAATATGAAGTAATGAATCATTTTTTTAAAAATAATACATTTTAAAAATAAATGTATATGTTTAAATTATGATTCATAATTATTTTTTTATTCCTTAAAATAGTTTAGTGCTATTCTTTATAAAGAAATTATTATAATTTAATCTAACTATAATTTAATTATAACAAATTTCAATTATTTTAATAAAAAATATAATTAAGAAACGTAATCAAATATTAAAAATATTTCCTACTAAAAAAAACTATTTTTCTATAGTACTTTTAAGAATTTTAATAAAATTATTTAATAACTATAGTTTAGTATCAATTAATATTACAATAGATTTTTTAATAATTTTTTGAATCTCTTCATATGAAATTACCTGAACTTTGTAAGCAATAATTTGTATTTATTATAATAATAATTATTAATTAAAGACCCTTTAAAAAAACTGGAGCTACTGTTGGAGTTAAAGTTTAAGTTTTGAAAACCGCGAAAAAAATGGTAACAAGAGTATAGACATGCAAGTCGATTTCAGAGATGAAAAGATGCGCGAAAAAAAATATTTAAAAATGCGGTATAATAATTAATGTATATTACTATATGTTAAGTCTAGAGATTTTGATTTCTAGATTTCTAATTTCCCAGCCTTTAGCATTTATCTATCTCTAACTATCTATAATAATTATAATTAAAAAATATATATAAACTGAACCTAGTAAAACATTAGATACAAATCAGTAGAATCGAAATCCCAAAACCCTTAAATGAGGTTTATAAGTGCTTTGATTTGTAGAGTATAGTTGGGGTCTTATTGGGGTTAGTAGAGAAATTAGGCCAATTTACAAATTAATAAATAGAAATTAGCGAAATTTAGGGTCTATTTATGATGAGAAATATTTAGATTTACTGCTTAAGCTTATATATAGTACTAATATTTATGTAGAATAAGTCAAACAGTTATAAATTATGCAGCTATAGAAAAGCTATTACACAAGAGTGTCTCAACTGTAAGGAATCATTGCTTGTTTGTTTGTTTGTTTGTTTGTTTGTTATCTATTTAACATTAAAACTTAGGCTCTTGAAAAAAACTAAAAGTTCTCACACTACCGTTTTGTCTATCTCGGCGACTTGAAGTTATTAAAGTACTGGGACACTTTCCTCTTGACTAGCTAGCAGTAATGATTTATCGCAGATTTCTTGAATTGTGTATCTCTCCTTAGACTATAGCCAATATTTATAGACGAAATGGTATTATAAACAGAGTGAAAAGAGTGATTGATTTTACAATGACATTTTAAAGTAATAATTTAAATATTAAATATGATTGAATCAAGTGAGTTATTACTAACTAACAACATCAAGTTTATAAACGCTGATGAAGCAGCGTTTACATTCAATACTTATATTAATAATACCTGTAGAAGTATGATAATATGGGAGTATATAAATAAAAAGTAAAGGTTGCCGCTCACACAATTTTAGCTGGTATAAGTGAAGATTCTGCCTTCGAAGGTTGTGTAATTTATCCTCGCTCTATTAATTGAGAGAAGTATATTCAATTCTTACATATCAGAGAGTATAATACTACGATCAAGAAATCATCTTGTTTTTTAATAACTTATCAGTTCATAAGACTTAAGAGTTTAAGAAAGCTAATGAAGAATTAAAAATAATTCCTGTAAACAACTTTCTATTTAGCCCATAATTTAATGAAATTGAAAAATATTGGAGTTACTACAAGAATTTATTGTCATATCATCTTATGCACGATCTACCAATAGATACAGTAGACTTGATCCATATTACCTGCAAGAGGGTGAATAAAGCTAAAACAATGATATGCGCAAGGAAACGGAGAATGATATTTGGGAAAATGAATTAAAATTAAAATTAATTAATTATTAATTACCTACAGTTATATTTTGGGAAAATGTCTCCAAACCCTAGCAATATTATACTCTCTGGTTAGCGCATTAAAATTAAGACGGTGGTTGTTATTGCTATAATGATTTTATCTCTTATCCCAAGCGAGTAAAACCCCTTTTACTGTTTTTGGGAGTTAGCTCAAAATCAAAATATCTCGCTTCCATGGATGATTCAGGAATATTGCCAATAGTAAAGTCCAGCTAAAATTGCTGGATCTACCGTAGAATCGAGTTAAATTTGAATTTTGAGCTCCTTTAGATTTGATAACTGCCATGATTTTAATATTTAATTAATTTAATTTTAATTCATTTTCCCAAATAGAATGAATGTTTAAAAATAATTTTTAGACTTAAATGAATGAAATGGTTAACATATTAAATGGGCCCTTAAAAGGATTAGGCTTCTCTTTCTTTTCTTTTTCTTAAGGCTTGACAGGCCCTAAGTTTCTTCTCTTACTGCCATCTCCTGCATCTATGTTCATATCTTCTGGCTTTTAAATATCTTTATAAAGTATCTTGCTAACTTAATGAACTGTCTGCTGTTTTCTATCTCTATGAACCTTAGCATGCTCTTTCATAAGATATATACCAGTGCCAGATTTTCCTACAAAGTTATATGTCAAAGCTTACTTGAAAGATAAGGATGCTTCTTAAGTTCCTCTAGCCAAGCTGAGCTTATTAGAATGCCTTGGCTTCTTCTAGTCTTCAGGAGAGATAGAATATCGTTATCTTATGTGCTTCTTCAATTATTTCTCTGAGATACTCCTCTTTTATTGTACCAAGAACACCAAAGAAGAAGTTCCTCTCTGGTAGTTTATTAGAGAGTTTTTTCTTGGTAGGAAGGCAAACAACTACTTCCTCATCTTTCATGGCATCTCTATAAAGATTAGTGATTGAAATCTCAGGGTAGTTGGGAATTTCAATTAGTTTAAAATTAGTTTAATATTGTAGAAATACATTTGAATTTGGAAAATTAATTCAAATTAAAATAAATATAAATCAAAATATTGGCAGTTAAAGTTGGCCAATTTAAACGATCTTGGGCTCATTCTATAGAGAATTCAAAATTAGCTGGACTTTACTATTTGCGGTACTATTTTATTGCATCACTGAAGCGAGTTAACTAGACTTTAATTAAATGCATCTAAATTCATAATATTATACCCTCACATTAAAGTCGCTTCAGTGATGCAATAAAATAGTACCGCAAATAGTAAAGTCCAGCTAATTATGAATTCTCTATAGAATGAGCCCTAGATCGTTTAAATTGGCCAACTTTAACTGCCAATATTTTGATTTATATTTATTTTAATTATAATCAATTTTCCAAATTCAAATGTATTTCTACAATATCTTTATTTTTTAAAGTTTCTTCTCCTCACAAATTATTGCTTTTAATAATGAAATTTTGGTACCTTACATCGATGGAAGGAATAAACCATCTGTATAATAAGTGAAAAGTCATCAAAATATCTTACCATGTAAAGTTAGGTATTGATAGAGATCTTCTTTGCTTTTGAATATTACAATCATTTCTTAGCTATTCATTCCAGTACTTATAGATTCCATATTTGTTCCTCTTCCTATTCATGAATTTCAAGTTTTAATTTATAGACTTCTGGATTATTTAATATGGACATTTTATAGAAGGTAAACCATACAAAGATACTTGGAGAAATTTTGCAGAAGCTGTATCAAACTACAGAGATGGAGCTCTATTTTTATCAATTAAATTCCATTAAATAAGTATTAAATTGGTACCAATTATAATTAAACGGAATTATTACTAAAATACAATTGAATCGGGAAATTATGAAAATAAATACATAACGCTAAAGCATTTGAATATTAACAGCCAAGTATTTGAGAGTAATATAAATCAAATTTGGGAGAAAGTAAACATGATTCTAGCTAAGTGTTTAAACTGTTTACTGTTTAATCTTTAATTATATTTATTATTTTAATATTAAAAGGTTGAACAAATTAATTAATTAAAATAAACAAATAAACGAATAAACAGATGGTCCAAAAATGTGTTTACTGTTTAATTACATAGAGTAGGGAGCAGATAAACAGACTAAACAGATTGAAAAAATGTGTTTATCAGTTTAATTTAGTAATTAGATATAATTGTAATTAAAAAGTTAAATGATCAAAAAAATGGATGAGGCTCGCTATATAATCTTAATTGCACCAGATGCCGTAGCTACTATAATCTTTTTCAAAGAATGCCGCCCAAAATCTATTCTAACAAGTCTCTTTTCATTCTGAAGCTAGCCATGTCTAAGCTGTTGGATAATTAGGTTGATCTTGAACCAGACAAGAAAAGATCACAGAGATACTTATCGCACATTTAGATTTGCTTTGATGGAGCTGAGGCTAGACCTGGACAGACAGTATTAAGTAAGGGGAGGCACAGATGACATTCAAGAATCTTTCAGTTTAAATCACGATCAATGAACTGTCCTTCGACAAGATGAGGTTATTAGGCTTAGACCTTTATGGAGAAAATTACAGTCTTTAAACTAGAGATGCAATCATTTAGAAGAGACGAACCATTCCCATTCACTGGCGTAGATGTAGCAAGGCATTTGTACAAGATATATGTGGAGAGTAGCAAGCAGACGACACCCACTCGAATTCCAGTTATCACAATGAAAAAGAAGGCAATCACGAGCATCAGGAGAGAAAGTCACATGGATCACCGATGTCATTAGATTGAAGTGCAATTACAATTATATCTAATTACTAAATTAAACTGATAAACACATTTTTTCAATCTGTTTAGTCTGTTTATCTGCTCCCTACTCTATGTAATTAAACAGTAAACACATTTTTGGACCATCTGTTTATTCGTTTATTTGTTTATTTTAATTAATTAATTTGTTCAACCTTTTAATATTAAAATAATAAATATAATAAAGATTAAACAGTAAACAGTTAAACAGATAGCTAGAATCCTGTTTACTGATTTATATTGCTCTCAAATACTTGGCTGTTTATATTCAAATGCTTTAACGTTATGTATTTATTTTCATAATTTCCCGATTCAATTGTATTTTAGTAATATTCCGTTTAATTATAATTGGTACCAATTTAATAGTACTAAATACTTAATTAGTACTTAGTAGTTTAGTCTAAAACTATTGAGGTTTTAATTGCAAAGCTCCAAATTGGTTCAAATCTAAATTGGTACCAGTAGCAACCTTAATATCTCTGTGGCACCAAAATCAAAAATATTAAGCTTAATTTTAAAATTTAAAGTATTAAAATAAGTATAAATATGAAATCTAACACTTCAAAATCAACCATTATATCTCCTGTGCCAACTACTATTCAGAGTAACAATAATTATTGAGGTTATTAGAGCTTTATAATAGAAAATTAAAATTGAATTTATAAACATGGTGAATACCTTATATCGTAATGCAGTTTTTCTTGGCAATAAAAAATCATAGCTTAATTTTAGAACTACTAAATGCCTGAAATTATTCATGTTAAAAGGGAAGCAGAGCTGACCTCTCGAGTTTGTAGAATAGATCTTTTGGCCCCCCCAAAAACACGCAAAAAATTTTATCCGATAATTTTTTTTCCGTAATTACGTATTTAATTTTTTACGTAATTTTAAAAATCTGAAAATACGTAAAAATGAATTTTATTACTTTTTTATGTCAATTTTTATTAAAATTTTTTGCCATGTATTATCATATATTGAATATAAATTTTATTTTATATTTTTACTTTAAATTTGAAATTACATTCAAATTATACAATTAATATATTTTGTTTACTTTTTTTATTTTAATAATTATTTAACATTAAAATGATATGCATAAAATTGTAAATTTCTTAATAATATTTTAATAAATTTTAAGGAATTTACTAATTCTTAAAATTTCTATGAAGATTACTTGACTAATTTTAACTATTAATTTAAAAATGATTATGATTCATATTTTTTATAGACTTATTATGTTCCTTAATGTTTTTAAGATTTATAAATGAATCGAGCTTAATATCTTTGTAACAAAATAAAAAAGAATTAATAATTATTTTTTTTAAAAAATAATATCAGTTAAACTAGTAATAATTAAAAAATATCTTCTTTGACATATTATTTTTATTCTACTTCTAATTCGTTATAAAAGATTTGATGATGAATAATTAAAAAAATACTATCACTATCAACATCATAAAAGTATTAAGAAAATAATGAATCGAATCTTACACTCACTACAAACAGATTTAAGATTATATTAATTTAATCAAGAGCTATGGTGCAATAGCTCTACAAGATTTTTTTAACCTTATTTATATAATTTAAATAGATATTTACTCTTAAATTCATTAGTACTAAATATTTTAATTGACTAATTTTTCTAAAGAAAGATTAAATTATACATTTAGAGTATATTAAAACCAATTAATTATTTTATAAAATATGTTGATTAATTAAGGAAACATATTAATATTGAATATCTATAATGAAATTAATTGAATTATGAAGTATATTACTTTATCTTCAAATAATTAGTTATTAAATTGATTTGTACAACGGAAAAATTGGTTAAGTTTTGTAATTCATGAATTATTTTTCTAAATTTTTTTCTAGAATTCTTTTAATTTAAATAAATAGACGATTTGGTTCTTTAAATTAATCAGTTCTTATTTATGGTTAAATTGAAAACTTTCTTGGTTGATTAAGGAATATTACCTTTAGTAAAGTTGAGTTAAAATTACGGATATATCGAAGAATTGATTTATTGTTACTTAATGTCACTCTAATTTATAACTTAAACAATTATTATTTAATATTCATTATC
>ARYC01010534.1:0-19158 GCA_000711775.1 Oxytricha trifallax | reverse complement strand
TAATAAAGTTTAAACTTAATTTGGAGGACCTCCTAAAATAATTAAACATTATAAGGAGCAATTTAATGGAGATAGAATGATAAAAACGGAAATCAATCTGTGAAACTTGGAGCAAGTTTTTCAATGCTTCTCCGCATATCTTTTCAAGGTTGATCTCCAGTAAATCCTCCCTATTTAGTAATAAGATTTTAATAAACTTAGAATGGATATCCATAATTTTAAATTTCATTAACATTTCTAGAAAGAGGAAGCAAGATGGAGTCTATGAATGATGCAATGAAGAAAATTCAATCTCAAGATTTAATAGGAAAATTTCGAAGTAAAGAGTGACCTCTATAGATATTTGGTATAGCAAGGTAAGCTCTTAACTAAGATTAATAAATCCATTATACTTGGATTGTTCTTGTCAACTTAGGAGGGAACTAAAATCTCATTCTTAAAAGCCTTACTAAGTGAAGAGAAAAAAGCTTTTAAGTCTAATGAAATTAGGATGATAGAGATACCTAACTACCCTGAAATATCAGTGACAAACCTATATGACGATGCTATGAGTGCTCCGGACGTAGCTCTCTACCTTCCATCAAAGCTACAGCTCTCTAATAAGTTGCCAGAGAGAAACTTCTTCTTTGGTGTTCTTGCAACTCTGAAACCTGAGTACATAAATGAAATTATTAAAGAAGCTCACAAGAAACGATACAGAATTTCTCCTGAAGAAAAAGAGAAGCAAGGTATTAAAATAAGTGACACCTGGCTGTAGGAGCTTCAAAAGCATCCTTTCATCTCAAGTAAGCTTAGTCTTCTAACTTTATAGAAAAATCTGGTACTGCTATATACTTGATGAAAGAGCGTAGCAAATTAAACAGAGATAGAAAATCACAGGTAAAGCATGAATTGAGTAAGAGACTCTACAAAGATTTCTAAAAACCAGACGAGATGAGCATAGACGCAGGAGCTGCCACTAAGAGAAGAAACATGGGCCCAAGCAAGCCTTAAGAGGAAGAAAAGAAAGAGAAGCCAAATCCCTTTACGGGCAAATTTAATATGTGAACTTTTTCATTCGTTAAAATCTAATACTTATTTATAAACACAAAATCTCCCTTCTCTTGCGCACACTTTAGCTTTCTCATCACTGGCTCTCTTAGCAGCACTCTTAATAAAATCTACTGTATCTATCTTTAAATCATGCATCAGATGGTAGAGCAGCAATTTCTTATAATGACTTTCAATAACCCCCAATATAATTCAATTCCATTGAACTAAGGGCTGTAAGGAACATTAAATACAGGTGTTATATTTAGCCTTTCTTATTCCTTCCTTGAGTCTTTAGTTTTATGTACTGAAAAGTTATCAACGAATAGAATAATCTCTTAGTCAGAGTACTTATCTCTGAGTTATTGCAAGAACTTAATATATTATTCAGTCTTTATCGAACGAGGGTGAAAATAACATAAGTCTCGAGGCCACTATCTTCACTTATCCCACCAAGAATATCATGAGTTTACACCTTAACCTTTTAGTCATAAACTTCTATATTACTGTACCTCTTGTACCAAGACCTTGATATAAGGGTATTAAACGTGAATACTACCTCATCAGCGTGTATGAACTTTATATTATGCTCTTAAGCCCTTTGCATTTAATCAAATATATAATTTAAATTATCCTTATAGAATGGAACATTAAAGTCAATCACTCTCTTAATGCGATTGACTGTCTTGTAAGATATTCCGTTCTTTTTATATATGTTAGCTATCGATTAAGCAGAGACATGAAGCTCAGGAAATTGGCGATGAAACATCACAGCTCTTTACGCCAGAGAGAAGTGAGCCCAGTATTTAAGAGTCTTATCATTAATGAGATAATCAATATGATGCGGCTAAAACTTTAGAGGTCTTTTAGGCTTAGAATTAAGATGCTATCTCTTTAAATTCAATGCTAATAGACAGTGTGACCTAACAGTCGCAGGAGATTTATGGAGCAGTCTTGCAATAGATGTGTAATTTAGAATAGGTCTGAGTTGATCATTATAATCATCACATCCATAACGCAACTTAAACAATAAATCTATATACTCACTGTCATAAACTGACCCAAAACCTCGCATATACTCACTTAAACTACTAATATTTAAACATTAAACCCCTACATAAACCCTATTAAAACCTTAAAAAAGTATGCACTAATAGTCTACTTTTATCAATCAAAAACTCAATCAAACTACTGAAAGGGTTTTGGGGTTTTGATTATTGATACTTTACTTCAATGATACTAAGCAAATATGATAAATAAAAAGAAAAATAATGATTATAAGAATTTAATTAAGATTAATAAGAATACTTTTAATATAAAATGGAAGAGAAACAGCTCAAACAGCTTAGCCATTCTTATATTCACCACAATAAATATCACCATTACTAATTATCATCACGCCTTTCTTGTTCCTTTCTGATTCTTTGAGAAGTCTTAGCTAAAGTCAGTCGCTGCTCTTACCAAGTAGGACCTCAAAAAATAAAAATTTAAGATATCTTTTTAGTAACTTATTTTTTTAGTGAGTGAAACTGCTCCATCTGCGTCGCCATTAAGAGTATTCTTATTAATCTTAATTAAATTCTTATAATCATCTATTTTTCTTTTTATTTATCATAAATGTTTTTTCAATAATAAATTTGTCTACAACTTTCATCTCTAATTTTATCTTACTTGAGCAATTCAAAAGAAATGATAAAACTATTGATCTCTTAGGTAGGCATTGAATTGTTATATCCTTTATTTATGGATGTTATATAATTTGTATCTTTAATTAGGAAAAATGTAGCTTTGTTAAAGTTTAATGTCTTTTTTTTCCTCATTGGATACGAGATGCTAAATTTATAACAAAGCTGAGATTGTTGGGGCTCGACTTTTATTCCAATACAACTTGAAATCCATAGCTGGAGATGAAAATCAAATGCTATAAAGACAATGGCTGATTTATTTGGCATAATTAATTATAAATTGTGCATAGGCTATGTCCTCGCAAATGAGCATTCTATTAATATTTGTCTTATTTATTGTATTTTTCTTTAATATATGAATGTTATGTTTATTAAAATTAAATAGATTTGAATTAAGGATGCATAAAAGTCATAGTTAGTGTTACATATAACACCAAACTAGCTTTTGTATATTGATCATTAAGTTTGAGTCCAGTTATTCTTTAGTGTTACAGATTTATTATTAATTAAGATTATCATTAAACTATTAATTTAAATATCTTATCATTACATTCTCATATTAGTTCATATCTTATAATATTTTATTAAGCATCTACAGTAACTCTGTTGCATTTTATTATTTTTATTTGGATAACAGGAACTCATTCATTAATAAAATCAATTTGTCTGTTTATATAAAATTAATGATGCTAAATGCATTTATCTTAATTATATTCTTAGTATTATTAAAATAGATAAAAATAGGAAATTTAAGAAATTAAGATTAATTAAGGAATTATAAGTAATATTAACTTTAGTAATTAGAGTGGATCATAAATCAAATTTTTGAGGATTATTACCATCTGTTTAAACAGCTTAATTGCTTAGTAATTAATTATAATAATTATTTCAATATTAAAACTTGATTAAATAATTAAATTTTTGAGCAACTAAGCAACTGAGCAGATATGGTAAAAGTGTACTTACTGCTTAATGTGGAAAAGTGTAATGAGCAAATAACCAACTGAGCAGAGTAAGAGGAATGTGATTAGTAGTTTAGATTATTAAACTAATTTAAAAGGCAATTGCTGTTCTGTCTATTGACATAGATGATGCTTCGGACTTTCTCTCCTAGTTATCATGACCATCTTTTTCATCCTTCTCTTCATCTGAATGTGCGTTTGTGTCATTTGCCTTATTACTTTCTACAAATCTTTTGTATTGATGTCTTGCTAGGTCTACTGTGCTGAAAGGGAATGCCCCTCATCTCCCAAAAGACTGCATCCCAAGTTTTCAAATTGAGATTCTCTCCATAAATGCATCATAATTAACTTTGCTCATCTCGTCGAAAGGCAGATCGTTAGTTGTAATTACCATTGAGGTATTCTTGATAGCCATTTAAGCTTCTCCATACTCTACATATACTAAGTAGCCTCTTTCCTCTATAAATTACTTGATTCTCGCTATATTTTTCTTTTTCCCAAAAAGGGCAACTGATTCCTTTCATCCATCATCGTGATCTGTGGAGCAACATCTAACACGGCAGCTTTGACAAAGAAGTGAGAAACCTCATCTTCCAAAATATCGCAAATGAATATTTCCTTTAACTTCTAAGCTGTTGTGGTCTTTGTATTTGCAGGGCCAACTATCCACACTCCGTTAATTTTCTAATTTTACTTCTAGACAATCACGTTGTATATTGCATATACAACCTCTCCATATCCTAACTTGTGAAAATCTTCTAGCACCCATCCTTGCACCTTCTCTTTTTCCGACTCCTTCTTCAACAGATATTCTTAAAGAGATTTGATCGCTGGGGTGAACTCAATGAGAATTAGATTTGACTATTTAATCAGTCAAGCAAGTTGCTTCGTTTTTCTTTGGTTCAAGTTATGCTATCATTATAAGTGCTTTGACATCATTGCAATGTTTTCGATAGAATCGCTCTACTCTCTTGTAATCACCTTTTAGAAATCCTGATATGAATTTTACCAACATAATCTTTTTTGGATCTCTTGAGCTTTGTGCTAGCGATAGTATCGATTGATTGATTTAACTTGAGCATGAATGAATTTAATTCTGTTCCTCTCTTCCATAAATTAAATGAAGCATGGAATGCATTTCAAATAAATTTGTATCACTTGATTTGCAAACATTTGTAGCAGTGATACCATATTTGCTCAAGAACTTAAATTCAATATATTTCTAAGAGAAGAAGTAGCGGCGATATAAGCCAGTGTGGTTTGTTAAAATATCAACTATCATGAAAAAGAAACTCTATGCCTCTTCTTTGTATATCTGAATGTGCAAAATGCATTTCTCAACTTTTATGATCACTTTCAAGGCCAATCCAATCTTCAAAATGCTTCGCAATTTTAATCTGTAGAACGAATAGTTATCTATAGTTATTGCTCTTGAGTGGCATCTTATGAGAAAGACTAATAGTAATATAACTAACCCCATATGTGTTCGAGATCAAATAGTTAAACCGCCTCCATTTGCTAAAACATTAAGTTTATTAAAATATTTATATTTAATTAATAATCAAACTACTAATCACATTCCTCTTACTCTGCTCAATTGGTTATTTGCTCATTACACTTTTCCAAGTTAAGCAGTAAGCACACTTTTAGCAGATCTGCTCAGTTGCTTAGTTTTATAATCTAAGCAGATAAGCAGATTATTATGCATTTTCTCAGTTGCTTAGTTGCTCAAAAAATTTAATTAATTAATCAAGTTTTAATATTGAAATAATTATTATATTTAATTACGACGCAATTAAGCTGTTTAAACAGATGGTCATTAATCCTCACAAATTTTTGATTTATGATCCACTCTAATTACTTAAGTTAATATTACTTATAATTCCTTAATTATTCTTTATTTCTTAAATTTCCTATTTTTATCTATTTTAATAATACTAAGAAATCAACATCATCTTAGTCTTATGGTTTTCATATTAGAAACATTCTTATTATAATTATTGGAAGTGCCTAGATTATTTTAAGCAAATAAAATAGCAAAAACATGACTGAATTATGAGAATAAAGAACATGTATATGACCTGGCTGACACCACCATGATTTAAAGATTTTAATGAGTTATCTTTAAAATTTTATCCTAAATACTAACATCCCTTTTCATAATAGATTGCCTGAATCTCGAACAATTATATTATTATTATTTAGTGATAAAAACGTACTTATAAATTTGACTGTTAATTTATTCATTAAACGTAATAGGAAAACTTAATTTAAAAAAATTCAAGCCATAAATATATTTTTATCATTATTGAATCTCATATTACAAGAAATAACAACAATATATAATTATGGTGCAAGAAAGACTTACCGTAAACACCAAAAACTATAAAAATTTTTTAAAAATATAATGTGAACATGTAATAATTATAACTTTTGATGCAATTTCCAAAAAAAAATATCATATTTTATCATCAGTCTTAATTAAATATTACTAGACTTTGATTTAATAGTTACAGTTTTTATTAATAGAATTCCGATTATAATTATATAATTCCTGAGGCTTTCTGATTGCCTTTATCCATATTTTAATTCATTAAAGTCTAAACATTTTAAATGTTGATCGAAAATTGATTCCTAATAATTATGAAAGCATAATTTATAAAAAGTGTAAATAAATTTTAAAAGTAAAGATTAATATGATTTATAAAATTAAATTATAGATTAAAATAATGTAAACTTAGAGTGATGATTTTTGAGGCAAGATCGAAAGTCTATCTAACTTTATTATCTTAGTTATAGGTGAAAGCAAACTTATATTTACCTAACTTCTTTAAGTAAATCATTTCCTTTTATTAAAGCATATAGATCCAACTCATAGTTATAGAAGCCATGTTCATAGCTTCCACGCCTTCTGCCATTTTTGTAATATTATAATATGGCATGATAAATTTAAATTTTTGGTGTTTTGCTTGTTGAGTATTATTTAATAATGATGATTAGTCTATATATAATCTAATTAAGAACAATGAAAGTTTAAAGATTAAATCTTCTTTTATAATTGTATTAGTTTGTTATTAAATCCAGTAGTACCTGTTGAGGGAGTAAAATCAAGCCATTAATTAACAAAAGTTTATAAAAGCATATCAGCACCAATATATTTAACAAATAAAAATTGGTGAGTTGTCATTAGAAATGCTGTAACACAAGATTTTAATGTTACTCTTGTGATTGCCACTTTATTTGTAATTTAATTTTATAATTAAATCGGATTAAATCAGATAAAAATCATTAATTTATCCATAGTAAACAGCATAATTTGTTTTTATTTTATTTGCTAGAAATTGAAATCTTTAAGAATTCATATATAAATGAAAATTATTGTTCGTTGTTTCCGACGTCCTGCTGAATAATGAGCTTATTGCAATTGATTGGTTTTATATCCTAAAAGGAGTGTCAACATGAGTATTAGCTTTAATAATTCTAGTAATATTTGGTAAGTTATTTCCATAAAAAATAGAACCTGTAGATTATAACTTAAAACGACCTGCCTAATAATAAACCGTTTAAGTAGATAATTTTTTTATGATTCTTAAACCTACATAATTTGTTTGTTGTCAATCTTAAAATGAAGAAGGGTGTATAGATTTAATAAGCTTTTTATTGATTAGTATTATTATCCAAAATTCTCATTACTAAAATTAACAGCAATATTGTTTGAAGCTCCTGATATAAATGCTCTTATGATATAATTAACAGTAATATTTATAGGCAGAATATCAAAAACCTTCTAATGGCATTGATAGAATACTTTAAAAAAGTAAAAATAAGAAACATTAAAACAGAGAAAATGATCTTTATATATATCTGCATTTAATTTGATATTTTGTCAATAAAATTATTGTAATAACTATTAAAATAATAATTTATTGAATAAATATGCTATCAAAAAACAATTCAGTCAGCAAATAGGTACTTACCAAGAAAAGAAATTAGATTGTGGCCTTCATCAAGAGTTGTGTCTATGCATAAGAACAAGTCTCAATTATTTTCAATCTAAAGAACGACTGATAAGCTTATAAGTCAATAACACCATTATTTTTTTCCTTAATATAATCACTATGTATTTTCTTCTAAATTCATAAATAATATGAAATATTTAATAGAGTACTATATAAAATAAACATTTGCCAGCAGGCGCTCTGTTAAGTCTCCCATTTTACGGTATTATGTGTGAGGCTAAGAAAATCATTGACTGTGAAGCTTTGGTTATTTATCCTGGTTGATCCAGAAACCTTTGGAATCATAAGGATTGTTGAGACTAGTGAAGAAGCAGCTGAATCATTATCAAACGAACAATCACAAAATCTTCCAATTATCAGCTTATTACTTATAAATTTACTCCATTAAGAAGTAGATGAATGGGATATGTTAATCAATGATCAGAAAGGCTGATCAATAGAAAAGATTGGAATTATTGAGAAAAACGGTATCCTTGTTGTTCAGAATTCAGCTAAGTTAGGCTAGGGTTTGGTTTTGCTAATGATGAACAAGAGAACATAAAGGTGATCACCTTTCAGCTATGGTCATATAGTGAACTTCCTTATATTGAACGCAAAGTATCATAATCTCATTTATAAAACATATATAATTAGTTAAATGCTGCTAATGTGCGTGTTAAATTTCTTAATGTAATAAATAAATAGTCCTTTATATCAGGAGATCTGGCTGTCTAATTGTTAAGTTCTAACAACTTGAGGCTTATTTACTACCCTGAGAGATCTCCATATATTCCTAAAAATCCCATTAAGAACAACCCTTGTTTAACTATCTTAATGATTAGTACTTCTGAATATATCTGCTTATGTGGTTCCAAAAGTAATAATTTTACTTTAATTTCTATTAATAGATTGGCAGAACTTCTATTCCTCTAAAAGTATCTAGATAATCCAGTTATGTTCAATTGAAAAAACTTCCAGTATCGCATAATAGCTAACTCGTTTTGTATTGAATTAGATGGCCGTGTTATTACGACGGCTACTGGAAAGCTTGATATATAAGAATTATTGAATCTACTTCCTCATTTGGAGCAGCTTCAATACTCACTAATTAGTTTTTAGCATTGATATTAATTCTGGAGATACGAAGTACTTAAAGTTGGAGTTGCTAGATTAATTATATAACTTTTTTCATATGAACAGAGGCAAAGTTCAATACTCAGTTGCGTAGAAATAAGAATAGAAGTTGAAGGTATTTTTGTAGGAAGTAATTATTATGAGGAGCTTAGAAACTAATAAATTATAGCTCTTTCTACATTATAGTCGAAAAACCTGTTATGGTTTGGAATTTAAATATTGTAGAAATACATTTGAATTTGGAAAATTAATTATAATTAAATTTATTATACATCAAAATCGTGGCAGTTAAAGTTGGCCAATTTAAACGATCTTGGGCTTGTTTTATAGAGAATTCAAAATTAGCTGGACTTTACTATTGGCGGTACTATTTTATCGCATCCCTGGAGCGAGATAACTTCACTTTAATGTGAGGGTATAATTTAATGAATTTAGAGGTGTTTAATTAAAGTGAAGTTATCTCGCTCCAGGGATGCGATAAAATAGTACCGCCAATAGTAAAGTCCAGCTAATTTTGAATTCTCTATAAAACAAGCCCAAGATCGTTTAAATTGGCCAACTTTAACTGCCACGATTTTGTATTACTATATATTTAATTATAATTAATTTTCCAAATTCAAATGTATTTCTACAATAGCAATTTTGTTGGTGGACTCGTCATTTTTTTTGTGCTAAATAAGCTATAATAGTTGGATCTGACAATTTTTTTATCCAACTGAAATTATTAACAATAAATTGATGTTAAATAGTAATCAACTTTCTGTTAAATATAAATGTCCAATAGATATATTAACTAGGATGTTCCGAATTTTTTATTCATGTTAGCTTGAATATTTTTATATGCGTGCTCTACTGAAGCAGTCAATTAATGAGCTTTTATAGAATTGTGGCCTCCGCATATAGTCATATATGACTTATAGATTAATAATTTTATTAAGCTTATACGATATTTCAATATCACTAGGTATTATATTTAAGATTAAGATCCTGTATTCTATATTCTATATTCTATTATGATTAATAGTGTTTGCTTATGCCTTTGAATTTTTTAAAAGCTAATCTTAATATTGACTTATGAATGAGAAGTAGAGGCTAATTTGAAGTGCTGTATAATTAATTGGTTATTTTATGATTTTCCTTACATATAATTTGATACTAGCTACTGTTAAATTTATTAATGTTTTAATTTTGATATGCTTGAATTGTTATTCAATAGTCATCTAATGCTGCAATTTTAAGATTATGTTAGTATAGATTAATAGGCTGTTAATATCATAATAAATTAAATCACATCTTTGATTTTAGTTCCTTTTGATATGTTTGTTTGTTTGCTTGTTACAATTTAATTCTTCATTGCTATCCGCTGAACTAATTTAGTCTAACATTGTATTTTGGTCATAGAAGTTTTTGTATAAATAAATACGAATTTGTAAATTGTTAAGCTTGAATGGTAATGTATAATATAATTAACAAATTTACTAATTGTGTTTTACAATGTTTAGATTAATTATATTTGCTTATATTTCAATCAGTTTAGCGTTTATTTTTTTTATGTTACTTAAACTAATCTTGCTAAAACAAAACAAAATCAGCAATAGTAGGAATGTCCTTATTTATAGAATTTTTTATGCCCCCCACATGCCAGGAGTTTTTTAAATTCCAGATTTGAGAGAGGAATTACGGTTTTAAACCGGAATTCCAGTTTTAGATATGGAATTCCAGAAATAATTCTGAAATTAAAGTTTTAAACTTGTAAATACCAAACAAAACTATGAAATTGTTTTTCAATTTTTTTAATAAAAAATCATTTATTAATTTAGATATCTTTTAATTTTTTTAATTATATTTATCTTAAATTATTATATACTTTTAGTTATATTTTTTAAAATAAAATTTTGCAACAACAAATATTATTTATCTTAATATTCCTTTCAATTAGTTTATCTTTTGATTTATATTTAAAAGTTTTTTTTAAAAAATTATGGTTTAAATATACTAGTTGTCATATTAGTAAAGGGAAAATTAAATGAAATTATAATGCAAATATTTATTCAATAAATATATATAATTTTTACTAATTATTTTTTTATAGAATAAACTTTTGACATAGTCTACCATACCAGGACTATATTTAGATAAGCAGAAGTAACTTATTATATATAAAAATTATTCTTATAAAAATTTATAGAGTAAAATCATTTTTATAATGATGAATTAAATCTAATTAACTTAATATTAAATATAGTTAAATAGTTTAAACAATAAAATTATAATACAAATTTAATCTATACTTGAACAGATTGATGCAAGATTATTACAAGTATATTTACTTTTATGATAAAGTAACTAAAATAATAGTTTTAAATCATAATTTTGCAAAATAAAGGGTAACTAACAATTTCAATTACCCTTTTTAAATCTTTGAATTTTCACTATTGAATTGCCATTTTTCTTGAATAATTCTCTAAATATAAATTTAAAAATAGGAGATTCTTCCTAAAAAACTTGTAGTAAAAATGAATGAAGAAGTCAAATAATTATTATATAATCTGTATATTTCAGGATTATATATAAAATATTTACAATACATTACAAAGTTATTAAAAAAGAAGTAAAAATTAAAAACTATTGCTGATACAACAATAGAGTTAAAATTTGGATTAGATCTCTAAAATACATAAATAATAAATTATAAATGTGTATTTCTTTATCATTTACCATCAATTTTTTTAACAATATATAATTTATGTGTTCTGAAATAATTCTATAACTGAATGACAGTTAGTATGAAAGATTTTTAAAATAAACTCTCATTTGTTATTTTAAAAAATAAAACAACTTAGGAATTGATAGTTAAGTATTATTGATCATATATTTTTCAAAATTAAAAGTTGTTCAAATTCATAAATTAAAAATTCAAGATTATACTATAATGAATTAAAAACAAAATGGGTTTAAAAATAGACTTGATAAAAATGATCTACTATACTGCTTTAGCTCAAGGATTTCAAAATATTAAAGCAATTATTTTTCTCTCTCACATTAATATCATTTCAAATACTATAATCATACTTATTTTAATCCTTTAAGTTGAAAATATCCAATATTTCATTTGCTTTCAGTGTAATTAAGTCAAAACTACTAAATCTAAGATTATTAAAATAAAGTCAAATAAAGTAAGTAAAAATACTCAATAAACCTAATGTTTTATAATTATTACCTATTTATAATCTATGTAGAAGTAGATATATATATATATATTTATGATTTAGAAAATTAAAAAATAATTATTAATACAAACTGCATAATCACTTTCTTGTTAATTAGTTTATAAAAGTATCTAAAAAAAGACGTATGTTATTTCCATTTTTAAATATGAGTTGGCAGTTTATTTAT
Source organism: Oxytricha trifallax (assembly GCA_000711775.1). NCBI lineage: Eukaryota > Ciliophora > Spirotrichea > Sporadotrichida > Oxytrichidae > Oxytricha > Oxytricha trifallax. Next base: position 6,954 of record ARYC01010534.1, on the reverse strand, counting down.
TTTACACAAAAAAAAAACTCCTAATCTTTTTTATTTTATCAATATTTGCTAAAAGTTTATTTATTTTTAAAAATGGGAACTATTAAACTATGTAAAATTTTGAAATATATTGTAAGGCAAGTATATATATTTATATATTATTTCATCGAAAATATTAGATTAATTTATTGTATTGAAGTTATATTTTAAGAGTTATTATATTGAAATTTAGAAATTGGAAATATACAATTTATTTTAATTTTATTAACAAGTATAAATTAGAGAAAATATAATTTTTATTTGAATGAAATTACAGATCTGAGGAAACATTCCTGATTTAGAACTGGAATTCAAGATTAAAATCTGAAATAAATTACAAAATATATGGTTCCAGATTTAATTTAGGAATATTTTTACCAGATCTGGAACCTATCCCAAATCTGGAATTTAAAAAATTCCAGATATGTGGGGGGCATTCAGAATTTTAGATATTTTTAAGCAAAAACTATTGAAGTATATATCAATTATTTTTCTTAAAACAGATCCAATGTATTGCTGACTATAATATATTTGCATTCATTTAAAGTCTGATCTATATTCACTATGAATTTGATATCATTTTGTAATCTTATAAATGCTTCTTTGTCATAATTATTTTAAAGAGTCTGATATTAAATTTATCTATTGATATTTCTGAATGAGTGTTTGATTATAAATATAAGCTTGCATCAATTATTGTTTGTGCCTCTTGTTTAAATAGAGTAATCGATACAAGTTTACTTAGTTGAGTGATTAATAACAATTCTACGAAATACATTTACATTGTTACAATTAACTTATTAATTACTGTCTCTTAAATCTAATATTCAATTAAACAGTTTTATATTGTTTGATATATTAAGAACAAGATTTTTTTTTCTCTAATTGGTACGAAACTAACATCAATAAATTATTTTAAAGCTAGTCGTTTTGATCTCTCCAAGATTTTGAATTCATTAGATTAATTTTTAATTTCTTTGTTAAATGATTATAATTATAGCCTTTATAAAAACTTCAACCGTTAATGAATGTATTATTTAAATCTCCCTTAATTTTTTATAGTAAAAATATATATATTTTGAAAAATGAGACAATCTAGAATTACATCAATAGTAGATTATTTAAAGGAAATGAGAATGACAATTTATAACTGTAAATTTATAGAATTCATATACTTTTATAAATTAACTTAAAATTGATTTAATGGTTGATAATTAGTGCAAAGACTTTTATAAAGATATACTTTTTAATGATAGTTTTATAATTAATAGCTAGCAAAACATCACGAGCGCACTCTAAGTTATTATATTAATAGTATATATATAGATTTTTAGAATGGTTTAACAATTAAAATTAATAAAACTGATTGATAACGCAGGTAACTTTGATTCATATTAATAATCACTTCCAATTTAAGTAGTAGATAATATTTATAATCATGTTAATTGGTAAGTGGTATGAAAATCTTGGATTTGATATTGTAGATAATATATTTACACTAATTTTCAAAAGTTATCACTTAAACTGATTGTTAAATCACAGCTCAAGATTTTACTAATTCTTCTTCTATGTTAAACCCCGTTAGCCAATTAAGAATGAAGATTGAGGATTAAGAATTTTAAAATTAAAAGTGAAATATTATAGGCTAAAATTAGATATAATTAGGCTAAAAACAAATTTACGCACACTGATTGGTTTATTTTATAGAGACAATTATTCGAGCCAATGGTTTTAATAATTAGCCAAAACTTTAATAATTTATGCCAATAATAATTTAATTTTAAATTTATAATTCTTAATCCCCAATCTTCATTCTTAATTGACTAACGGGGTTTTAATATAAATAAAATATTTACCTTAGACTTATGCAACTGGTTATTGTAATATTACTTTCTAAGTTGAGGACAATTCTTAATTTGTTGGGGAAATTCAAAGGTATTTATAATTCTTTTTCTAATTAATATTTTGTTCTTCCAGTTTATTATATTTTGTAATAATTTAGATTTAACTTTGCTAATTTGTAATCTTAAATAAATAAAAATATAGATAACGATTATAATATATAAATAATTTGTATTGATAATTATTTATGGAATGATGATTTTCATCAAATTAATTTAATGATTTAGCACTAGCTGAAATTTAATCTTTTATTTAAAATAGAGCGTTGTTATGATTTTGGTATTGTGTTGATTGAGCATATTTATAGAACCAGATTGATAGCTACTACATTGGATTAATTGATATAGTATATTATGATTATAACAATTACTTTTTGCCTATAAATTTTATATCTCGCCACTAAGTCTAATATATCTACCTTCAAGTTGATTATTTTAATAAATCTTTCTTTCAATTCTTTTTTTTGTATCATATTTTATCTCAAATAAGTTATTGAATTAAGTATCAGACTTCTTTTTTTATGATTTGTCTTATTAAGGTTTTTTAATATTTTTTTATATTACTACTCTTCATCTATCTCTTCGTTTTACTACTTCTGGATACTTTGAAGTTGATTTTTTATATATTGTTTAATCAGATTTAATATTAATGCTTGTTTGCTTTGAATAAATCATATTTTTTAATTCATTAAATCTGTATGAAACTAAATTCATTAATTATGATATGTAATCTTACTATTATTTATGATGTTGGTATATTAATATTTGTTTGTATTAATGGTTAATTAAATTTACTCTTTTATATTGACCAGCTCAGTTGATTCTATTTTATTTATTTGGTCACTATATTCGTCATTCCATTAATAATTTTCTTTATTCATTTATTAATTGATTGATTCATTGTCATTATAAAACTATTTTTATTATGATTTATAATATCTATACATTAAACTGTATTTTTTATTTATGATAAATCTACAAATAGTTTCTTACATTAGTTTTTCAATATCTTAAAAAAATTAGTTGTATTCAAATATTCTTATTTATTAAATTTGTTAAATTTAAAGTTTACTCTAATTCTGTTTTTTATATTTATTATCGTAAGAATTTTTTGCTATTAAAGTAAATTTTTAAAAATAATTAAGTTTTTACTTAACTTTTATTTCTTATTAAAGTTAATCATATGTGTTCTAACCGATATCCCTCCCCACCAAATCCTGATACCCATCACCTCTAACTTTCCTTCACTAACTTATTAAATATAATAATTGTTTGCAACTTTTTGTTAATAAGATTATAATAATTTATTTAAGTATAGATCCTTAACTGTTCACCCCAAGCCCCTCCCTCACCTCCATAATAATTAGTATTTTTTCTAATTTTTATTTGTCTTGCGGACCGAAAATACATGCAATGCAATAATTTTATAGGATTCACTTTGTCCGTTGATCATTTTGGTTATAAGCTTTTATAAGAAAATGTTATAAAATCAAAAGTTAGTGAAGGAAAGTTAGAGGTGATGGGTATCAGGATTTGGTGGAGAGGGGTATCTCAGTTAAGGGTGGGGAGGGATATCTCGGTTAGAACACATATATTAGTGACTAAACAAAAATCTTCGTGCTGATATAAGTTTAATTCTTAATTTATACTTCTTATTATAATCTCCAAAATACTGGTTATTAAAATCAGCCACTTGGTGTCTTTGATTTTGACATTAATTGAATTTAATTAATCTTATGAATACTACTACTCTTCAATCTCAACCTTTGTTCCTCAAGGCTCAGATAATATGCTCTTTTGCTCCTCAATATTTTATTATTTAGTTTATTTTTACAACACTTTTGGTGAAATTAGTTATTTTTTTATTTATTATATCTATCAAAGATTGTTATAACTAATGATCTACACTTTCTTTCCTATATTCAATGCTTATTGCTGAGTAATTGATCTTTATTCAACTGATCTAATCAGTCAAAATAGAGGAAAAATCGAAAATATGTAATTTCTTAGATACAAAGAAATATATATATATATATATATAATTTATTAAAAAAAGGTTTGTAATATTTTGTAATAGATTTTTGTTTGATTAATTTATTAATTTTATATTAATGGGAAATGAAATATAATAATAATAAGAATTTTAATATTTAAGTATATTATTGCTATTATTAATAAAAATTTGTAAATCTAAATATAATTACTTGTTATGAGAAATAAAAATGAAGTTTGATTTTGGTTAGTATAAAGTTTAATTTTTTCATATGGAATATTTGAGTTAATTTTTAAAAATTATATTAATAAATTATAAAAACTTTAAATTAAAAATTCTCTTTGTATAAAATAAATTATTTAAATACTTATTTATCTATGAATAAATTTAATTTAATAATAGTACAATAGTAATTACATTTTTTAAAAGTTTTAAATAAAAAATAAAAAATATATATTTATAAATTAATTATATAAGAAATGGGCTCAAGTAGTAAACTTAATATAATTACCACTCGCCATAATAAAATATAAATCATAAACATTGATAAAAAAATAATTATAATAATGTTCTGAAAATAACTTATTATGTTATTTGTTAAATATATATATATATGTAGAATTTAAATATTCCCAAATTTGTATCTTTTTCAACTGAATATTAATTTATGGTGAAAATTATAAATCGATTATTAAGAAATGTTAGCTTAACTATTAAATATTCAACGATATTATTTTAAAATTTCACAAATAATCAACAACTTTAGCATATCTTTTCTTTGTAATGTATCTTAAATCACATAAATTATAAAGAACACCACAAAAATTAAATAAACTACCATCATACTTATACCACGACTTGCAAGTTCTCACTTTTATTTCTATTTCCTAAAAATTAATTTTAATTTTTTTTCACAGAACTTCTTTAAAAATACTCATAAATTTTAGCTAAATCATTTAATCTAATAAAAATCTCTAATAGTTGATTAAATACTTAAATGTGACTTACAAATTTGCGTTTCTATTTTTCTTATTTCATTTTTTATAGCATAACGAAATTACTTTGGTTGTCATTTTATACATTCAATTTCTCGATTCAAACATCTATTTAGTCTTAAAGTATCTAAGAATTAGAAATTACGATATTAATTACAAAACAATCTTCAGTTTATCTGAATTATTTTTTAAGTCCAGCTTGAATTTTAATCTTTATTTTTCAATTGTTTGCTTAAATGCATAATAATTCCTCTACTAAATGTGTCTTTCTCAGACAAAATGTTTTCAAGTTTTGTAATAAGATAGTATTTAGTTGCGTTTTATAAAGTGAAGTTCATATTTCTTTTTTATCTCTGATTTAATGACTTAGATAAATATATTAGATTTTTTGTCATATATAATGAATAAATCTCCACCTGTTTAAGGAGTAATTTTTTATATTGGAAGTTAAAGTTACGGATGAAACCAAGTGGATATTATAAGACGCAGGATGTATTAATTTTCAATCTACCTATCATTTTCCTTACATATACATCACCATTTGTTGAATATGAATTCTACTTAAGAGGGGAAATATTACTACCCGTACCCTTTCTTTGTAACTAATCAAAATTATAACATTTAAAATGGTAACTACAGAGGTAGCATCGAAGTCGATTTTAATACGAACTCATTGAATTATATCAATCTTTGTAAAAATTACATAAAAAAACACTTTTTTTTATTAATCTATTGGAGAACTAGTGAATATCAAGTATAGTATATAAAACTGGCATTCTTTCAATTATTTGATAGCGTTTTATTATTAAATTATAATCTTTCAACTATCTGCAATAAACAGTCATTAGTTCAGCATTATTGATATTTCTAATAGTTAAACCATATTTGCATTAGAAAATAATAGCAAAGTCTTTATGCTTTTTAAACAGATTCCCATATTCTTATTTATCTCTTTCCAATATAGTTAGTTTATTTTACTCATAATTATGAAAAATATTTTGAAAAAATAGATGCTTGAAATAATTATATTAGTATTATTTGGATACTAATTATTTTCACTAAAAAGGTTTTGTATTTAAAATTGTTACATCTTCTTCATCATAGTCATCATCGTTATCATAAATATCTGATAAGTCTCTTTGTGCTTCTTGAAGCATGTATCGAAGGTCATATAAAGTCGAATCAAAAATAAATATTATATAATTTTTGTAACTGACATTTTGAATGAATGCTCTATTTCCACTTGAGTTTAGTTGGTAAGTATTCATATTATTATTTTAAGTTTTTATTTTATTAATTAATTTCCTAATATAATTTTTATTGAACTTTAGATAATCTGAATGTTCAAGATAATTAACCAACTTATTATTCTAAACTTTAAAAAAGTAACTGCATTTTCAACACATTAAATCTCATTATTTACTAATACAATATCATATTTAAGCAAATAATTTATTTAATCTTCATCATATGATAATGATTAAATTCAGCATTCTTCATTATTAAAATCTTCATAAGTTTTAAGCAGACCTAAAAATTAATCAAGTTTTTTCTATATTAGATAATTCTAACATACCTTATCATACGATAGTGATTAAATATTTAATTCTACTCTAATGAAGATTAGTAAAAATATCATAATTGTTATTATTATTTAAAGCTGTACGGAATTAATACTAAGGCTTAAGCCAGCCAGTTTATATAATCAGATATTCATAATTTTAATATTGGCGATCCAGTTTCCATATTATAATTAATTATAATCATTCATAATTAAAAATGGATCTGTAACTAACTGTGATATTTCACACATTACTGTAAATTTGAGAATTCCGTTATCTCTTCAATAAATAATATCTTCTGCATTATTATAATAAAGCTAAATTTTTTGGAAATTTTATAATTTATAATTTATCTAATGTCTCAGGAATCTGTGGAAAAGGGGGTATGATATTATTATTAACAATTCCCAAAACAGATGACCATAAAATGAATATATTTTTATAATATGTAACATCTATCTTAATAAAACCGAATTTTAAATTGA
>ARYC01010533.1:0-15615 GCA_000711775.1 Oxytricha trifallax | reverse complement strand
TGATAATTAATGAAATTAATATTATTAATGGAAATAACATTAATAATAATCATTAGTAAAAGCTTTTCAAATAAATATATCAACCAGTTTAAAAGAGCGATTACTTTGATTATTCAAAGACTTCAATGTAAATTAAAATTAACTTATTTAGTATGCCGTTTTAGTATATTAATTTTTATATAAATATAAAAACTATTTTATTTATATAAATTTGAGAATATCAAACTATAAATGAATCATATCTTATTTTCAAATAAGATAAATTTTGTAATTCTATTAATTAAATCATTTTTATAAATAATCTAATTCTTTTGTGTCAAACCCTACAGACTAAACAATACTATTCATAAAATTCCTACAAAAAAAGTAGCATAGCTATTTTGGAAGATCACTGCTTAACCATACTTTAAATCAATCGCAGTAATACCAAAAACAAATGAGTAAACACATTACTGACTGAAATGTGGGGAATTTAAAATGCAAAATAAGATTTTTAATTTATATTGTTATAAAATCCAATTAATATATTAATTGAATTTTATATTTATCATTTAATATTTTATTCTCAAATTAAGTAAGCATGCTAACATGTGATTTTATGATATTTATCGTAAATTTATCAGAATAAATTATAAAATTATAAATACATAATTTTATCATCTTAACTGGCTTCTTTTGTACTACATTTATTGTAATTTATTGAATTATTATATATATAATTTGATTAAACTAGAGGGTATTACTAATTTTTAAGATCTTTTGCTTTGCTATTAGAAGTGACTATGTTTTCTTATTCATTATTATTGATATATTTACATTATAAGTAAATCAATATAAACATAACTAAAATAGTATTTAAAATTGTATTATAAAATCTTATTATTAATCTTGGTATTCAAGATTGATTATTTTTTAAGCGTTTTACAAATAAAACTTTGCTCAGAGAACCAGTAATTTAAATGGAAAAAATATATTGAATTTTATATTTTATTAAAATAAATTTAAAAGATTTATCTCTTATTTTATAGCATTGTCAGTGACGCCTTGGATGTACTGATCTTTAAATAAATAATATAAAAATTATAATTCTTTTCATTTATATATAAATATATTCATAAATTTGTGATTTTTTACCTTAAGATACAGATCTAATTTTATTTCTAGATTTAGACCTACCATTCACTCTAGCTCTACTCACAAATTACTGCTTATTCACTGAGTATTATGAATTTCAAATCAAATTAATATGTTTTAAAGATACTTGTAGAAACATATCCCGGTATTAATCTTGTGTCAGTACTGAATTATGAAATCTAATGGTTATGGAATTGTATTGAATTTTTATTCATTAATTTGAAATTTTAAAATTCTCAAAATATTTTTGCATTTTTGGCTTTTACTATTCCTATCTGTTAACTTTTTATAGTTTGGAGTTTATTATATTCTTTGAATTTACTTTGGATGTTTATTGCTTCTGATTTGATAAATTTAAATATTATTTAAAGACACTTTTAATTCTCATGTTTTAAAATTAAAGAGATTTGTTTGTCTCATCGATTTTACAGACTTAGGCCGGTGATAAACATATATAAGTAAGAATATTTCATAGTTATATATCTTAAATTAAATTCTTGATTGCTAAGTTATACTTTTAAGTCATTAATTTTTTCCTGTATCTCAAACAATTTTATAAATAAATATTAGTCTCAATAATTTTAATAATCAAGTGATTATTTTATTAATTAAAATAATTATTTTTGCTATGAAAAGGCTGGTAGTAACTCCTCTCTTTGGATAATATCATTCACAGAGCCATTTATCCAATAAATAATTGAAATAATTAGCATAGTAAATACAAAATCAAAGAGTTCTTGACCCAGTAGTAATCTCAAAGCTAATTACAGTTTATCTTCAATAATTTAGATAATTATTGAAGATAAGTATTTAAATATTAAAATATTAACTTTGTAAAAAAAATGATTTACAAATTTTGATAATTTAAATCCTAAAAATCTTGGTTATTATTGTTAATTTATTTAAATTTAAAGTACCATAGTGAAATTATTTGTTGATTAAAATCTAGAATTATATAGAGTTTCGAATATTAATATGGATTTTGTGATGGAATTAAACATTTGCTTTTTTGTTCACCCAAACTTCATTTAAAAATAGAATAGAATAGAATATAATAGTTAGGGTTAAATTAATAACGAGATATTCTGGGTCATAACATGACCCAATATTTACATCCTTGGGTCATGACGTTGCTGGTGTGAGTGACGTGGCACATAACCTTGAGCCCCCAAAAAACCTAAAAACCTCTCAAGAGGAAAAGCTGGAAAACGACTAGCAATTGCTCGGCTCCTCTGTGCTCCTGACTTCCGCCACTCATCACTGTGTGGAATGCAGTCCCACTTCTTCCCCCCGCCTGCCTCCCTTCTTGCCAGCCTTGTTAGACTGTATCCACCCTGCCAACTAACTGCATTATGGCAGGGAAATCGGCTCTTTAGAGCTCTCTCCATGAGCGATTGAACCCCGCTTGCTCGTTGTCATTTAAAAATAAAAAACCAATCACATTCTAATTATTTTGGGTTTAATCTAGATCTTTGTGCTTTAAATTTATTTCAGCTTTTACACATTGCTCTTTTTTAGTGATAATACAATTCGATTATTTATAATACTCATAGATTTACCATAATACATGAATGTATAAATCTTTTCTGGTTCATTTGTGGAATATCACTCCACTCTTTTTTTGTTATGTTATATTTCTCTATAGTGTTCAATTGAGTGCAAATGAATTCGCCAACAAAATAAACATATCAACATTCAGTCGATGCTACAGTTGCAAGTGTCGATCTTGGGGTGTTCATGGGTTTTATAATTGTCCTTTTATAATCACCGAATAAATAAAGCCAAATAATGATAAAGTAGTTTTATTTATTGGAAGATTATAAATTTTGTTATAAAAGTTATATTAAATAATCCTATAGAGATAATATTTATTTAAAAATTCATTAAAAAAATTAAATATTTAAGAATTAATTATAAGCTTGCCATTTAAATTTGCTAAAATTAAAAATAATTATGTAAATTTAGCTTTTTTTAAAGTTTAAATATTGAGGATTTAATTATCACTTTAAGAAATCGTACTTTCAACTTTATTGATATATTTCTTCCCGTTATAACCACCGAATATATAGATATTATCTAGTTGAGCAACAGCTGCTAGTGCACTCCTTGCTTGTTTCAAAAATTCAATTAGTTCCCACTTTCCAGTTAATGCATCAAAACGCTCTACTGAAGATAGTCAAGAGTTATCACCTCCTGCATAACCTCCTATAGCATAAATTTTATTATCTTGCCTAAGACAAGCAGCGAGCCATCTATCTTCATATTCATTTTAGGTATTTTAAACAAGAGTTTAGTGTCAAGATTTAGACATTCAACTCTATTCTCTAATCTGCCATCATTTCCACAGATTATGTAGATCTTTTTGTATTTGTTTCTTTTAGATTTAGCTGCAAAACCAGATTTGGCTTTCTTAATTAAACATCATGATATAGATTCCACTTATTTTCAACGCAGTTATAAGATTCTATGGCTTGTTGTCTGTTGCCTTCGTGATCATTTCCATCAAGCATAAAAATTATTAATATTTAATGGGCTCTGTATAACTCTAAATTTAGTTCGAGGCACTATGACCACACATAACTTCTCCCATTATATTGTATCAATGAGGAGTCTCTCTACATTTCCCAATGGGTTTTCACAAAAACCATCTTTAAATTTGATTATCCATCATTATTTATATATTTTAATTACATTTAATGTCTCTTATTCAATATTTAAGGGATGTTTGATTTAAATTTTAAACAATTATATAATTTATAAAAACAAACGAACATTATTGACTAGTTTTCATTTGTGCCTTTGTAATATCGATAGAGAACTTACAAAAAAAGGTAAATTGATATTAATTCTAGTATCAGATTATTTCTTAGTTATTTTAACTGCCATTGATTTTATTATTTTGTGTATTGAATTAAATTCTTTTATAATAAAATGAAAGAAAAGGAGATCATGAACACTCGTGATTAAATGGAAGAGCAGCTCAAAGCCAACACAAGGTTGCAATTTTTTGAGACTCAATTTGTATAAGCATTCAAAAAAATTTGAACGTAAATGGATCAGTGTAAAACCAAACTTATGGTGAAAAATCAAAGAAAAATAACAACGCCATGACTGATGACTACGTATAAGTAAAGCAATTTACACAGTGGAGGGTGATTATATTAATCAAAGAGTATCCAAGTGTAATACTTCATTGAAAGACAGCGCTTTCTACTTTGACGTGACCACCCTGATGCAACAGATAGAAACCCACAAAAATTGCAATTGAGATGTGACGATTTATTCACATAGACAGTGCGATTTTCACTTCAATTAATAGGAGACTTACTCTTCTGGGCTTGCAAAACCAAGAATCAGCACTAAGAGTCCAATTAAGCTATTGAATAATTACTAGAGAATTGCAATAATTATAGTGTCATACTCATAAAGTATAGCCCATGCTATGATAAATTGAAGAATAAACTTGCACATTTGAGAAGTGTTTTTAATTGAAGTTTCGTATTTACAAGTAAATAATATAAGAAAAATAAGTATGCAGCATAAACCATAAAGTTATATAACATTTTACTTCAAATTGATGATGTGTGGAACTCATTAATTTTGAATGAAAATATTTAACGATTAGTCATATTATTTTAATAACTGCAAAGATATTTGAGATATTTATCTCCACACATTAATAATAATCCTATTAAAATTCACCTCTTTATATCATTTCACTTGAAGAAAAGATTCATTTAAATTAAATAAAAGATTGTGAAATTTAGTGAAAGTGAAAATGAAATACAAACCAAATGCTTTAATTAATTAAATTACTCAAATACTTAATCTTCACTTTTTAAACTCTCTGGTAATCTCTTTGATGAGGGGCTCCACAAATTCAACGAACTCATGAGATTGCTTTCCCTTCCTGATCTTGGCGGCCACGGGGGCGATGTGCTCGGTGTGCCATTACTTGAGCTTCTGCTCCTCGCGACTGGTGCCTTTCGTTCATGAGTCTGGTGAGCACGGTGATGGGTAGGAGCGGGCAGGCAGTGTAGAGGGCCTTGAGATGATCGCCTATCTGGTTCTCGGAGGTGTCGATCATGATCTGCAGCATGTCCTGCTTCTTCTGGAGCTTCTGATGTTTGGTGAGCTGGTTCCATGCCTTGGGCTTCATCCTCTTGTAGTCGTCCTTGAGGTCCTGCTTGAAGTGCTGGAGGTTTCCTCGTGGCTGTGTCGCAATATGCCAGTGCCAGCCATGATCCCTCTTGATGGTTGGGGGGTGCCCTGGTAGCCTTCATCAGTTTCTCGTATCTGGACAGCTCCTCGTGTGTCTCAAGCTCCTGAATGTACTTGAAGATTAGGTCGAGCTTCTCCTTGGTCTGTAATAACTGCTCGATCTACTCGGACTCCTCCACGCTCACGTATTGACTCTGTGTCTCTGACGCCTTCAATCGCTTTGCCTCGCGGGCCCTCTCCCCTTTGATGTAGCGGACACCCTTTGCCTCGATCTCCCTGCGTTAGTCTCATCATCTACTCTGCACTAAAAGGGACAAGTAAATCTGGGGAAGGGGGTACTTACTTTTGATATTTGCAAAAAGGTTATTTTTGAAAAATGTATTGCAGTCGATAAGGGGGTTAAATTCGAGCCCGGCGGGCGGTCAGTGGCACCACTCGAACCACCTCAGTTTATCTCACAACGGTGGAAGTTCCGACTCAGACATCTTTCGCAGGGGCCGAGATAATCAAGCATCAGAATTTGGAAAAAGGCCTTTGTGTTCCCCCCAAATTACTTTAAGATTTCAAAAATTCCATCGTTAAATCAGACATTCTCGAGGCCCAAGTGGTTTAGGGCGGCTATTAAGGCCCGCAGGTACTCCTGTGGGAGCCAGAGCATGTCCATGCGCGATATTTGCACAGCCAGATCTTTGATATAACTGCCCAGTTGTTGCCCCAAAACCCATTGGGGAGTGCCCTTGCCCTGTAAATGTAGTGCTTTTCCTCTGCCGGGAGGGCTCCTTCCTCCAAAGGGGTCTGCAAGCGGCTCAGCGGAACTCATTGTTACTATAAGAAGTATAGTATTACAAATAATTTTACTGTTAGGGAGGCTCAATAGTCCTGTGTCAATCTGACAAATTTTCACGAATCTCTTAGTTAGTAGATAATCTTATTAGCGAAATCGATGTCGTAATTGCAACTGAACTACCTGGAAGTGCAGACCAAGCTCAACAGCAAGCGGGATCTGTATCTCTTTCTCACGCAGGACTGCGTGGCGCACCTGCCAAGCCTCAAGCAAATCAACTCTTATTTCCTAAGTGCAATTCTAAAGGGTGAACGAAATGTAAGTCATGCAGATGATTTGAGTGCTTAAACCCCTTTGTATAGTACATCAGGAGGGACCAGGTCATGGTGGGGACGGTGCAGTTGATCGAGAGGACCTCTATAACAAGGTATTTGGGGTCTCTTAATGTCTCTCTTATTATTAGGTAAGTCACCACCCCATGATGACACTCCTTCAGATGGATCTGCACATCCATCAAAGGACAGTACTGAGGGCGAGTGATTCGTTTGCGTGAATTCCATTTACAGTGAAGAGAACATGTGCTTTTAATGGTAGTCTGTTTGATTTGGTTTTAACGTATATATTAAATAGGGCCCCCACCTCTAACCTTGGGCACGCCCTTTAACGACTCTGATTTCTTCTATTCACCAAGCGCAGGATCTAAGGCTCCTTAAGGGTCTCCTTCTTTCTCGATTGGCGTCCTCAATGCAAGCTCAAGGCTCTGCTTTACAACATGGCGCTCGATCTCCTTTTAAATGTGTACCCAGTGGTGATTGACTGTGTGTGCGTTGAAGAGGGTCTTCAAGATTTCGGCGAAGCTCTGAATGGGGTGCTCTTTGAGGGAGATGCTTTGTAGTAGACATGCAATCTTCGGGGCCAGCTCCCACCGTCTCATCGTGGGCTCTTCGCCCAGCTCAAGGTCCATGCCTGGCGGCAGCACGGAGGGCGACAGCTGCACCGAGGGCGAGGTCAGAGGCGGCTCGTAGTGGTCTTTCATGTAGGGCTAGGTATTATCCATGGAGTCTCAATCCAACAGCTAGAATGAATAATTTTTAAGTCTGTTTAATAATATTAAAAGTCTTAAATACTCACTTTAAAAATTTGGTAGCTAGTCAATTATTAACAAGGGTACTAATATATATATATATAGGGGGTCTTCACAAATCAACAAGCTACCAAATATTTATAATAATTTCTAATCAATTCAAATTTAAATTTAATTATAACAACTTTCAAATTCAAATTCAATTTACTCTTTTATACTAATAATATCTTTAATTACAAAATAATAAAAAATCAAGGCAGTTAAAATAACTAAGAAATAATCCAATGCTTGAATTTATATGAGTTTATTTTTTTAATATATTGTATCGATATTAGATGTAGTGCTTATAAATAGAAAAATAGTTTATTGATTTATCCACTCTTCAAAAATGATAAAGGTTTTAAACTCTTTAATATCTAATGATGAATTAAAGATAGGTTTCAGGAATCTTGATTGTGAGATACATTTTTTAGTGAGTTGAGTGACGAGTCTTAAGCAGTTAAAGTTTGATTAGTTTTTTTGCTATTCTTTTTTGAGGATTTTTCATCTGCTAACAATATCACATACTTCTGTTTTTGAATATAAATTTCATCTTAAGTTTAACATTTGTCCTGATTGACAAGTTAATCATCCGATTTTAAGAGAATGTTTTCCAAAGCTTAATCAACAGAGATTTGCTGATTGTAAAAACTTTAATCAATAATTTAGCTTTGATTTGTAATGCTAACTTGTCTTTATAGTTTTAGAGCCTAAACATAAGATGTGAAAGATCAGCTTAATTATGGATTTTGATTTAAGAAAAATCGGCTATGAGGTAGTATCCTCCCCCCCCCTAATGTATACTTTTCTTTTTGTAGTCTGATAGAGTTTTTGACGCCGAGTAATAGTAGCAGATGAACATGGAATGTGCGAGCAATAGTTTTGGAGCTATGGCCTCATCAAAGTCACATATTATATATAAAAATCATTATAAATTTTAGAAAAAATTTCAAATTTTCACAAAATTTAATTTCTCTAAAATTAACGATTTTAGCAGTTTTAACTATATTAACAAATTATATCTAATTTATTATTATTTTTTAAGTTGAACTTTTATAGTCTTTTTGAAAATCTTAAATGAAAGTTAAAATGATTTTTAAATCACTTTATAGAATTATAATTAATTAGATATAATTTGTTAATATAGTTAAAACTGGTAAAATCGTTAATTTTAGAGAAATTAATTTTTGTGAAAAATTTGAAATTTTTGTAAAATTTATAATGATTTTTATATATAAAAAGTGACTTTGATGAGGCCATAGTTCGAAAACTATTTCTCGCACATTTCATGTTTATTAGCTACTATTACTCAGCGTCAAAAACTCTATCAGACTACAAAATGAAAGGTATACATTAGGGGGGGGAGGATGCTTCCTCATAGCCATTTTTTTTCTTATGAATCGTAATTTTTAATTCTCTTTTATATCTCGTTTTTTTTATGATTATTTTTTTAAGTTATTCGTTTGTTTACTATTGTTTCTTATTTTTTATTTTGATTCAACCAATTTTTTTTTTCTTTATTGTTTCTTCCCTTTATTTTAGATAAATTATATGCTATTATCAGAACTTTATAGCTTTTTACTATTCGCACTATTTAGACTTCTTTTATTTTCAATCTAGTCTAATCTCTTAAATTCCATGTAATTTTAATATCTTTGATCATGTGCGGAGCTTAAATAGCTTTTTATATTTTACAGATCTATATCTCGAAAATTGAAAATCATATAAGATTGAGTATTTTATAATCTTTGCAATTTAGGGGAACTTGCTTAGCTGCTACTATAACCTTGATGCATATTGTGGAATTAATTCAAATTTAAAATGTTTCTTGCTGAATCTAACAAGTTAAACTAGCCTGAGGCCGAAGAATCTCTATTATCATTTTAGTTATTAGTACAGAATCTCCAAATTTATTTTTGTTTAAATATAATTTTAAACTTTATTTTTGACTTATTGAGTTTAGGTAAGCGCCAATCAAAATATTTATTAAACGTATGAAAATCTCTATCGATATAGATATTATATTTTTCTAAAAGAGTACCTATTATTTTCTCAAATTATCCATTCTCTACTCATTTTGCTCGTTGGTTATTGGTTAAGTTTAAGGGAGCATTAATTAATTTTGAATTTTCAACAAGTTAATCTTCCTTATCTCTTTACTTTATTTGATCATTGCTATTAATGATAAAAACTTCAGTTGAGCTCAAACGTCTTCTATCGCTTATATGCACTTGTTCATAATGACCATAATTCATATCTTTGTGTTCTTCATAAAAGCTTTTTCGCTTAAAAGTTTTCAAAATAAATTTTATATCATCAAACTTTTAACTCTGGTCTTAATTTTAAATATTCTCTTTCTTTTCAGAAGATTAAGATTTCTCTGTGTATTTAGTTCAAAAACTTTAGATTTTATGCTAATTTGTAAACAACCTGAGTCTTTATGAGAAAAACTTCCGTTAAAAGTCTTTTTTGCATTTATATAGATTCACCACTGTCTATCTTCGATAAATTTAAGTAGAGATTTTAATTAAGGTTGTTGACTTTTTTCTTGGTTGACTAGTTTCATTTTTTGTGCTTCTTTTATGCCAATTTTTCTTACTAGAACTTCCAATTGAAACTTTGAATGGAAAGCTAGGTTTGGCTTGAGCTCAAACTTTTAAATTAACTTTAGTGGTATTAGTTGTGCTTATCTAGTGTTAAATTATTTATTTTGACTTATTTTTTACAATTATGAGTATTGTTTGACATTAGTGATATCATCGACTGTGAATTCAGCATTTTTCTCAAAGTCTTAGATGAACTAATGGTGAATATTTAATGATTACTCCTCTCTGTAATTTAAATTGAGTTGCTGTTATTGTTGAGATTTTTAAAGTTTATATTCATTCATTTTTGGTTTTAAGCCAAGGTGATTTTAAGACGTACTCTGACTATGATTCTGTGGCTGTTTTTGTGATAAGGAAATGTCAATAATCTGATGATTTTACAAGTGATCAAGTTGTTGATATTGTTCATTTTTTAGTCTTTAATAAGCTATTGATTTGTATTATTAATTGTTTTCTTAATTTTTCATTTTTTATTTAATAATATTATATAAAATTTAAATGATATTTTAAAATTTAAATTAAATATAATATAAAAATTATTAGTTATTTAACATAAAAGAAATAGTGATTGGTTTCATTATTAAATTAGCTGTTGACTCTTATTAAAGAATTTAATTTTGCTAAAGCTTTTCTAAATAAAGTAGCATTACTATCACTTTTGACTGCATTTATTTAATGAGTAGCAGTGAGTTATACTTAAATATAAAAGAATTTACAGAATTAATTTAATGTTTTTTTTTATAATAAAAAATTTTATTAAAAAATTACCAATTAATGCTAAGCTAAATTACGATAGATATTTTCAGTTGAAATGTGATTGCTCTTATTATTTTTCATATTTACTGTTGCGAAAATTGTGAAATACTCAATTATATTTAAATTAATAAACTATTTATTATAAATTTAATTGCATTATAAGCTATGATTTCTTTCATTATGATCGTGATTGAAAAATATAAGTGATTATGTAAATTATTATATAAATTAAATATCACAATATAATGGTAGAGAAAACATCAATAAAAATAGATATTAATTAACTCTCAAAACTTTTTTAAATATTAACCGTGATTAAATATCAATAATTTACTAAGAATTTATAATATTCGACTTTATTTTTGAGTTTTATATTTAATGCATAATTTTTAATTTGAGGTGTTTTAGCAAAGCTTACTGAGATAACAGTGTGGATTCTTTCAAGGTAGACAGTTTGTTGCACATGTTCAACAACTGCACTGACAAATGCCAATTGGAGTTCAAAGAGAGTGGCATCAGAGGGGCTTAATGTCAAGTGGCTGAGGGTGTCTGTGCTTCAATAATTTGTATCACTAAGTGTTACTCTGTATCTCAGTTAATCTTTCAATTTCTAAAATGTACATTTAATTATTAATAATAAAAAGTGTCTCTAAGAAAAGATCTCCTAGGTTATATTATACTGTTTAACTAATCATACTTTGATTTTTAATATAGAGTTTTTATATTAAAAAGTATTTTCATTCACTTTTTGAATGAAAGAGATGTTGAGCGATCAAAAGTCAGAAACTGTATAATCAGCTTGTTGCACTAATTAGTGTCATAAATTATTAATCCATCTTAATTGAGTAATAAAGTAGAAATAATTATGAGATTGATAATTTTATTTAAATCATTTATCTTTCGCACTCTATCTCTCATTAATAAACCATTCTAATGAATTAAATAATTAAGTCTAATTATATTTAATTCAAGTGAGCTTTATAAATGTATTTATTTATAAGTTATACTTATTAATTCTCACTTTTCCACTACAAACAAGTAATGAATATTTGCATATTAATGATCTGTCTGTTTGATAAGTCTTTGAAGGAACAAGTCTCACCATCCATTCTCTAAAAATTAACAATGAAGATGTTGTCTTGATTATCCAAGTGAGTGGTTTGAGAACAAACCATATTAAGCAAGACTTTTTAAGTATAAGTAACACATTTGAAATAATATATATTACCTATGAATTAAGTTATAATATTGACAAGTAAATTTTAAGGATCACGGTCAGTTGTGGAATTGACATTGAAAGGTTCCTTGCATATTTTTATACCATCATCAGCTCGTTTGATTTCTCCATTGAACAAACTCATCAAGTTTTAAGTGATCTAATCAATATTGCTTGACTGAGAGGGTCTTTGCAAGGAATGATAGAATCCGTTAACAATCAGCTGAATCAGTCCTGTATGAAGAAATAACTTGGCCTGCACTAGGCTAGTTAAAGTAAACATTTTTAGGTGTCTTGATAGTTTATTACTGTTTACATGATGAATGGTGTTTTATAAATATTAATTAGCTGAAAGCTGACTGTTAGATGGCATACCCATCCCTTTAGCTGCATTAATAGACTCAAGAGTCTTAGAATTGTAATTTTAAGCATTTATAGTACTGTCTAAGAATGATTTGTCATTCACTTCTTGGATAATTAAGATGCCTTAAGCCTTTTAAAAATAAGAATTTGTAATTTTTTGAGTGTTATCCATAAAGCTGCCTGATTTTTCCATAATATATCTTATGTGGAAATACTAAGGATATTTAATATCGTTTTTTAGTGATTGAATTAAGGCTTAGAACAAGTTTCGAGGCTGATTCCTAAATATTTATTTTCCCATTTAGATTAGCTGATGGTCTATTTGTTGGAGCTTGACCCGTGAATTTATGACTTTTAATTTGATCTAGAGTTCCGTAACCCTTTCATTTATAAGATTGATCTGTTGTTAGAATTAATTTTGTTTCTCTCTGATCTTGAATTTTAATTTATTGATGTTTAGTTCATTTACATTTAATTATGTTATTACTGCTTTTAATGCTAAGCGTTCATGTAGTGTTTTTAAATATAGATTTTTTAATTAAATTTTATATTAAAAATATCTCAGTTTACTGTTTTTTCAAGACTTTCTTTCTAATGGCGCCGATTTACTATGAGAATTGAGTCAATTGAGTTGAATTTATCATGTTTATGCCATTTAGACTATCAGAATCCTCTAGTCATCATTAAGTTTTCGAGGTTGTACCTAAATTGATAATTGATTTGTATTAATGTGAACTCTTGTGCTAATTGCCTTGAGGTCTTGGGTCATCACCAAGTATATTTTGCTCTTGATGATCTTGGTTTGAAAATTGGTTGTTTTAGAAAGAATTCTTATTTGGTATATTTATTTCTGCTGCTCCATAAGTGTTATCCAAACCAGATGATAAATTATTGTTTATTTTATTTTTACTCTTATAATCAACTCCTTTTGTGGGTTACTTTTTACCAGATCTTTAAGAAGCATACTAAGCAGCTGTCCTGTTAAGCATGTCATCAACTTTTATAGTGCTTGTTGGTTTAACTTCCTAAATTAAGTTTAACTATTGTAACCCAGCCATAATTGTATCACCTCCTCCATTAATTATGTTGTTCATATTTTTGACTATGAACTGGGCTAGTATGACTTCTTTTAAATTGGAATGACTTCCTTATTGATGCAGCATTTTTCTTCTTGTCCACTTTCTCTTTGAAAATGTCTTTCTAAAATAGCAGTGAATGATTTCTCTGATTATACATTAATACCAGCATATCTCTCTGCTAGAGAAGTCTCCATAAATACTTGAATTTTGGATTTATTCGACACTTTGATCAAAAGCTTAGGGGTCTCTGCCTCTATCTGATGGCTTTGACGTTGATACACCAGTGAAAAGTTAATTTTTTCTTTTTAGATATTCATAGTCGTTCAGTTAATCTCTTTGGTTATTGCTTATAATAGTTCTAAGAATGATTTTAATTCCAATAATTTAAATTTATTTCTTTGTATTATAAGTACCTATAATTTTTGCTAAGTTTGAATATACAATCACTGATCCCTTATCCCGTATAATGCCAGTATGTGGATTAGAATTATCAACACTTGTGTTTAATGATTAAAATCAAATAAATTTATCATTCATTCTTTAATATTATATCAAACCATCAATCTTAGTCGTGACTTAGACTTATCTGATTGAGTTGATGTGGGAGTTTCGTTAAAGGCAGTCATGAAGTAGAAAACTCCGAAAAAATCAGTTTCGCTATCACCTAGTCTCCTCCCTAATCAAGATGTTGCCAAAGTAACTGACTACAGAGCTCGCGGGATTCGATTAGTTGATAGGAGTGGAAAAACGCTTAGCGGTCCCTCTGCTGCTGGGAAACGTAATCCCTGTCCTTTCGCTGTGGTAGCTTCAGCCTCCTAACCCGGTGTGGTTGAAAATTCCTTATCGTTGGCTTGAATTGTTTTCTTCTTCTTACTTTTGAAGGCAGAGCGTACTTTCATCCTGCTCTCTATTACCTAGGAAGTTGAACTCAATCTAGATAACTCATCTATGCAGGGAAATCCTAGGACCATTTTCACATTATAATTCTTTTTATTGCAATTTTTTTATGCGCTTATTTTAGATTATAAAATTTACAAATAAAATACTTTTAAAATAAGCCTAGTCATCTTTATTCCAACCCACTTAATGAACTTTATATTTGCTTTCATTCGTAGTAAATATCTGGGGTATTATTTGTAATTAGTAGACAAAACGAATGTTTTTATTTAATTTAATTTTAAATAAATGAATACTAGGTAATTCAATTCAAACGAATTTTATTTGATTGTCTTTGTTAAACCTCTGTAATCTTACTCTCTTAAGTGACCCAAGTATGTCATCTAATGTTTACCTACTATATTTTTATCAATATGCATACATTCTCTTCCTTGATATGCTTCTAAGTTTAACTGATTGATTATTTTTCAAACTTTGTACCAAAGTAAGCCAAATTTTCCATATTGTACGAATACATTTGATTTGGGAAAATAATTTATAATTAATTAATTAAATATAATAATTCGTGGAAACTTAGACAGTATGGTACTTGTTTGAAAAAGAATTCAAAATCAGCTGGACTTTAATATTAGAGGTACCCCTCTATCGCATCCATGAAGCAAGATAACTTGATTTTAATTTTTGCATTAAAATCAACTAAAGAAATCAACAAAAATTAAAATCAAGTTATCTTGCTTCAGGGAAGTGATAGAGGGGTACCGCCAATATTAAAGTTCAGCTGATTTTGAATTCTTTTTCAACCATGTACCATATTGTCTAAGTTTCCACGAATTATTATATTTAATTAATTAATTATAAATTATTTTCCCAAATCAAATGTATTCGTACAATATTACTCTCTAATATAATAACTCAGATAGCCCATATATCTCACTAATCAGAGCCATTAGTCCATTTCTCTCTGATTGGGAAGTATCCAGGTGTCCCAAGAACCTTAGCTAAGGTTTCTATCTCTTATCTAAATGCTTTATTCAAATCAGTAACAGCTAATTCTAAAGAGCAGAGGTTTATCATTACATTTTCAGGCTCCAAATTTATATGAATATAGCCAAGTTCATGAAACTCCTTGATACCTTCCATCATATCTGATAGTATATCATTCTATTAATCTTAGGCATCTGTTATAATTTGATATTCTCTAAGAGTCATTTAATATTTATTGAGCCTTAATGCGATAAAACCGTAGCTTTAAATGACACTATTTAGATTAAGTAAATTCTTGCAATCTCTTCTCTTAGCCTCACAAAGAATCATTTTATATATTCGTTAGTACACTCATTTTGAAACTGCTCATTTTTAAGTTGAAAGTTGTATGGCTACAATTTGTTTTCATAATCATCAATTACAATTAGTTTTGGTTTGCAGGTACATTAATT